>PVHT021183522.1:955224-1009538 GCA_004024745.2 Catagonus wagneri | reverse complement strand
GGGCGGCGTTCTCCGGCCCCTCCAACCCTCCAACCCGCTGGGGCGCAGCCCCTCACACCCACGTGCCCGGGGGAAACAAGTCCGGAGGGCGCTTCCTTCCTGACCCGCTGATGCTACACATGCCCCCCGCCCACTGTCCCCACGGTCACCTCCGCTACCCACTGACCCCCACCTGGGCAGCCGGCTCGCTCCTCCGCGGCCGCGGCCCATTTATTTGCTGCATTGGTGAGTTTCCCATCCCGCTGACAGGGCTTTATCACAATAGAAAAGCACATAAAGAGGGGCTCCGATGACTCAGGCAGCAGAGGTGGCCCCACAGCCTGCAGCACAGGGAGGGAGCTGCAGACGCCAGGGCCCCAGCTTCCCTCCATTTAAAAGACTTCCTGGGAAGGAAGGCGGGGGGAAGTGAGCGGGCCCTGCGGCCCCCAGCCCCTTGCTGGGCTCCTGAGCTCCTGCGACGCGGGAAAGTGATTCTCAAAGAGAAGCAGGAAGAGAGGGAAGGAGGAAAAAGACTGTTAAAGAGGCCACTTTGGGGGGAGAGGAACACTTGGGTGCCCGTTCCTCAAACAGCAGCGTGAGAAGGTAGCAGGGACGCAGGCCCAACTCTGGACGCAGGCACCCCCATGAAGACACCAGGTCGGCCACACGGAATATTAAGGAACAGCCTAGAGCCAGAGACAGGAGGAAAGTAACAGACACTCGGGCTGCAGGTGAAAGGCTCCAGGAGGGTGCACTCAAGAAGGAGAAGGCGCAGGACCTGCCCTGCCCACCCCGCCCCGGCCCCGCCCCAGCCGGTTCGCGTCCTGCTGGATCCACCGCTGCTCTCCGTTTGGCTGGAATCCGCTCCCGCAGAGCGCGACCCGAGAGCAGCGCTCTCCTCCTCCTCCGCCACCGAGCCCTGCACTTCAGGCTGGAATAAATGAGGCTCCCAAAGGCACTGCATTTCACTCAAGTACTTACTGCCTCCCCCGAGTTAATAACAGTAGAGCAAGTTACTCCGCTGGCCTTCAACTCCCTGTGCGGGGTCTCCGGGGAAATCAGAAGCAAATATTTTTACTAATTTGCAATTTAACACAGCAATACGTGGAGCTGGGAAATATAAGTGGAAAAACACATGCGTTTACTTCTCTCGCTTCCCAAATCAGCTTGTGTGTCTACCTCCCCAGCACGTCTGGTTCTGCCCTAAGACTCGCACAGAAATTTGCCTGCTGCTTCCCCAGAGGGGGCTGCGAAGCGTGGCCCCTCAGTTCTGAGCAGGAAGGAGCGGGCACCCTCCGTCAGCACATCTGCTCGAGGTGGGAGGCACTGCAGAGGGTGGGAGCCAGGCTCCAACCCGGGGAGCAGAAGCCTATGACGCGGCCGCCCTGTGACGTCAGGCGGCCCCAGCGGGCTTGGAAGGGGTGCTTTGCATTGTAACTGTTTCCTGCAGTTTTCCACAAGCAGCTCCTAATATAAAAACAAGGAGAGAACTACAATTAAGGAAAAAGAAAAATGGCTTTCAAAAGCTCAGAAACAGACGCGGCTACCGTGCAAGGGTTTCACTGAAACCAGAGACGCACCCTCGCAGCGTCCTGGTTCGGCTGAGCGCGACTCTGGCCTTTCAGCGGCGCAGCTCCCTTCGCCTCCTGCCAAGGCGCTGTCTCCCTGAAATTTAATTAGTCCGAGCGATCTGGTGAAGGAAAAGGATGAGGTTCCATTAAAACGAAACAGCAGCTCTGGACGCCAGCTGCCCGGAGCCCACATCCAGACCGGCCCGCGCCTGTGCCCAGCTGACACTCACGCTCGAGCCCTCCGGAGGGCTTCCCACTCCCCCGTGCATCCTGGAGGGAAAGGGACAAAGCTGGGCTTGGCCGCAGCTCCCAGGCAGGGCCGTCGCGTCTCGGAAACCCCGGGCCACCGGGGCGCACGGGCGGAGGGGGTACAGCTGCTTGGCCCTTCTCTTCTGAGTGTTCAGCTCCCTCTTTATTTATAGTCTTCGAGCCACAGACTGACAGCGGGGGAGAAGCTGAATGAAAGTGATGATTTTATGTAGTTTCCAAAACACGCACTGGGCACTGGGTGGCCCGCAAAGTTTCCCTGCCTGGGAGACATAAGCCCCGAGGAGCCGAGAGGCCTCCTGAGGTCCCCAGGAGGCGAGCTCGGCAGCTGCAGCGTGTCGTGTGCGCTGCCGTCAGATTCTGTCGGGCTCAGCCGGGAGTCTTAGAGCAGCGAGGACGAGGGTGTCCGGACGCCGGAGCCCCTGCAGCACCCGCAGGCCGCGGGACGAGTGTGCCTGGTTCGTCCCTGAGGGCTGGTCCCCAGCGGCTCTGTCCAGCCACAGGCCTGCAGGCCGGGCGCCGGCGGCAGAATCGCAAGCGGCAGCGGCTGGGGGGGCACGTTTGGCCGCAGTGATTTCTCAGGCCTTCCTGGCTTATGCTCTCGGTAAAGCGAACTGATAAAGGGCCAGACGTGATCCTGCGGAAGTCATCAGGCCGGTTCCTGAGCCCACAGTAGTTAACATAAAATCCAGAGCGGGAGGGACCGGCACGGGCCACCCCCGGCCTTGGCAGCCTTCGCCTCTGCTCCCGCTCCCGGCCCTCGCGTCGCGCTAGCAGCACACCTGTACCCTGCCGCTCGGGTCCCCTTCCCTCCCCCAGCCCCACTTTACTTTGGTCGTGATTCGGCACAGGGAGGCCTCCGGCGCCCCCCACTTTCCTGAAAATCACCGCGGGGAAGCTGCCGAGCCGATTCCGTCACACATGCGCTCCAAGTTCACAGCCGCATTTCCTTCACCCTCTGTCACCAAGGCTACATTGGGAAAGTTTAATATTAATATTTATTTCAAGCGTTGCGTTTCCGCAACACCCCTGCTTGTATGTTTTGTGAAGGCATCTGTGTAGGTGGAGAAACATGCCAAGAGCTGGAGGACGTTGTTCAGTCTCTAACGCGGGCATGGAAAGATCGGGACGCAGTGGTCGAGGCGGGAGAAGGCGCACAGACCCTGGGGCCCCGGGGACGGCCCGCGGCGATGGCAGGCCTGGAGCGGGGTCTTCCTCAGCCCCTGCCTCTCTTCCCCGTCCTTGAGGAAGACCTGAGTGCCCAGGGAGTAGAAGTCTTTGGCCTTCATCCAGCTTTAAGCTAATGGCGAGTGAGCAGAAAAGCTTTACCGGTGGGAAAATGCCCCCTTTTAGAAAGACGTAACTGCTCACGGCAGCAAGAACCACCTTCAGTCAACGGGAAAACCTGTCGAGTCGCACAGACTGTCTGGGTCGCGGCTGGAGATACGCGGCCGAGAGTCAGGAAGAAGGAGGAAAAACAAAAACTAAAAGTGCAGTGCCGCCTGCCGCTTCCGGCTCCATTCACAGCCTCTGATTCACAGCTTCCCAAACAGGCAGCGGTCGATCCCAAAGCCCCGAGCCCCGTGCGTGCCCATTGGGCCCCATCCCGGCCCGGCGTCGGCACAGGTGGAAGCAAAGCTGGCCTCTCACCTTCGCTGACGGGGGTGATAAACCACAGGCAGCACACAGCAGCCTTCCGCTCAAACAGCGCTGGGCCGCCCGCGGGAAGCCCAGCCGGCAGTCCGGCTCCAGGGCCCGCTGCTGCCCGGGGAGGCAAGGTGGCAAAGCCCCCAGGGCGAAGCGGGTGGCCCGTCCGGGCGTCGGGGAAGTGGGCCCAGCAGGCCCACTCGGGCCCTGGCGCTGCCCCTTGGCGCCTCTGCCGGGAGCCTCCAGGACCTGTGAGTCCCGGCCGAGCCTGTTTCTGGGCTGGAAGAATTCGTCACCGGGAATCGGCAGCTACTCAGAGCCACCAAGCCGAGGGCAGGGAGTAATCGACCCCCAAGGGGCCCCAGACACGAAGGAAGTCACCTCGGCAAGCAGGCCTTTCTGGAAAAGGGAGTAAGAGCGTTGTCTTCCTCATGTGTCCACGTGAGTAACACCGAAGGCTGTTCATTTATAAGGGAGCGCGCACTACTGGCCGCGTGGGCAGCCTCCAGAGGGAGGCGTCTTCTTTTGTTTGTACTTTGAAAATATGGCTCTAGTGTAAAAGAGAAACGTAGGGAGCTCCCATCGTGGCTCGGCAGTTAACGAACCTAAGATCCACGGAAACGTGGGTTCAATCCCTGACCTTGCTCAGTGGGTTAAGGATCCAGTGTTGCCATGAGCTGTGGTGTAGGTCGCAGACACGGTTCGGATCTGGCATTGCTGTGGCTGTGGTGTAGGCCAGTGGCTGCAGCTCCGATTAGACCCCTAACCTGGGAACCTCCGTATGCCACAGGTTCGGCCCTAAAAAGAAGGAAAAAAAAAAGAGAGAGAGAAATGTAGTTAGGAACAAGGGAAGAAGAGACAGAGACAATATAAGGAGACACAGGACTGAACGCACAAATTTCATTTTATAGTTTTTGTTTTGCTTTTTAGGGCTGCACCTGCAGCATATGGAGGTTCCCAGGCTAGGGGTCGAATCAGATCTGCAGCTGCCGGCCTACACCACAGCCACTGCAACTTGGAATCCAAGCCGCGTCTGCAACCTACACCACGGCTCACAAGCCCGGTTCCCTGACCCACTGAGCCAGGCCAGGGAACAAACCTGCATCCTCATGGATACTAGTCAGATTCGTTTCCGCTGCACCACAACAGAACTCACCACTTTCCTTTTAACCAGAGCTTTAAAAATGTCCTGAAGACAGTCCTTTCAGGCAGACGGCAGAGGCGGGGACCCTGCGCTCTCCCAGCCCAGTGGACGCACACCGCCCCACGCCGAGGCCAGCTTCTCCCCACGTCAGCAGCCTGGGGACGCCCCAGCCCTCCGCACCGGCCAGCCTGCAGGCCTCTGGGGCCCGGCCGGCTCACCCAGGCTCCGGGAAGCACTGAGAAGCCGAGCCCGGGAGCCCTGGGGCTGTGTACACACAGCCGCTTCCAGGAAGACACACAGACGCGGTTCGGGCCGCACCTCCCCGGGCTGCACCGCCCCACGCGGGAGCTCCCTGCTTTGTCAGCGTTGTTCCTCACAGGCGTCCCAGCCCAGGGAGGGCGAGATTAAGTCCTGTAACTGGAGCCTCCTGACTCTGATTTCTGCCCTGATCTTCCCTCGAACCTGCTGATACGGGCTGACTTGCAGTGGCGGCCCAGGGGCCAGTTAATGAAAGGGAGATAAGATTGCGGGTGACCTCAGCGCTCCCGGCTTCAAAGCCACAGCATCTTGGTCGGAAATTACTGGTTCCTGTTAATAACTGGACGAGGGTGTGAAGATCTTACCCCTGCTGGTAGGAGGTGACACAAAGCCCGCAGAAAGGAGATAAAGCGCCCCTAAGTGGACCGATTAAAGAGGGCTGAGCCCCAACTGGCCCGGGGCCCTCTGGAGCACGAGGCCGGCTGCCACCTGTGCTTTTCACCCTCCAAGCACTGTGCCCACGTCAGACAAGCGGGCACAACTCAGAGATCCTGCTTCTGCTTCAGGTGGCCTCTGCCCTGGGCGGGAGGGCACCTGCAGAGCGCCTGTGGGTGAAGGCCCAGCCCTGAGCCCCGCTCAGGCCACCCGTGACCCCTCCCGGCAGCAGGGAAGGTGACTCTCCTCCAGCGTGTTCCTCCCCAGTCCTCGGGGCCTGCACCGCCCCCAGGAACGCCACCGGCCTCTGAACACGGGCGCTGAGGAATACAGCAGAGAACACGGACGCCTCTGTGACGAGACGGGACGCTTTGCTCGGCATGTACAGCAGCTCACTGCCATCTAAGGGACTCGGCTCCAGCGGTCCCTCCGTCCCTCCTCCCTCCAGCATCCTCTTCCTGAACCAAATCAGAACCGACACGACCCAGTCACTCCGACACACCCCTCAGGGACGTCTCAGGAAGTGCCAGCTAAGCGGGCCCCAGAGCACGTCCAAGCTCCGGCTTTTTGCTTATTTCTCCGAGGAGTTTCATTTGAGGAACAGCTAAGGCAACTGCTACGACACGCGTCAGTGAGGCTTTGAGAGGCACGGAGACAGCTGAGTGCCAGGACGGACCTTTGGGTTTCTGTGGTTCTGTCTGCCCGTCCCGTTGGTTTCCTCAACCAGGGTTTGCCAGGCTGCCGCTGTCGACACTGCCTGCTTATCAGGCGTATTTCCTCGTCCGGCTTCGAGGAGAAACACAGTCCTGTATCTGAACACGTGGCCCGACTGTGTCACAAAGCCACCTAGCGGTGGGTGTCCGGCCGGGCGCCGCCCCACCCCGCCCCGGAAAGCACAGCGGGCGCCTCGCCTCGCGGACGTTCTCTGAGTGGCACGCAGGCCTCTAGAGGGTGAGGAGCAGGGCTCCGGGGCCGGGTGACGAGGACGCGCACACGCAGGTGCGGGTGCTGCTGGGACGGGCAGTCCGACAGGTGTCACGCGTGAAGACACCCTTGTCCTGGACGCCCCTGTCCCGCAGGAGGGCGCGGCGCGCGGCTGTGCGCTCTCGACCGGGGTCATACCGAACCGTGCAGATCTACGGCCTGGGGAGTTTCTCTTTTTTTCCTTTCTTTTTTTTGGTCGCACCTGAGACCTCGGAAGTTGCCGGGCCAGGGACTGGAGCCGCGCCGCAGCGGTGACCCGAGCCACTGCAGTGACAGGCCCGGCCCTCCCCCACTGAGACACAGGAAGCTCTGTCTTGGGGGTTTCTTAACACTTCAAGCCTCCGCTTTTAAACCCACCAAGGTGGAACGTGGCCTTCCGGGCGAGGCCGCCGGGAGGGCTCATGGCCGCGGGTGGAAGGCAGTCCCGCTCCCTCTGAACCACCGCGACCCTCTCGACGTCTGTGTAACGTCAAGGAGGAAACGCAAGCTCTTCAAGCGCCCCGTCTCACTTCTTCCCTTAAAGCCGCGTCACTCCGATGGCACGCCCGGCCCGACTTCTTCTCTTTGGAGGTGTCAGGTTTTGAATGACGGTAACAGGTTGTGCTGGGTCGCCCCCAGTTCCTGCGATCACTTCACGTGCTCTTGCCTGCTGCCAACCTTCACTGCTTGAGGCGCTGGGGCGGCTGCGCTGGACACGAGGAGGCCGCTGTCCTGAGCGTCTGTTCGGAGGGAGAGCCAGGCAGGGGCACAGAACGGGTGCAAGGTCCCCTTTCGGCCACAGGGAGTGTGGTCAGAAGGCCGAGGGGGAGGTGAGCCTGAAAGGGTGGCAGGCCTTCCAGAAGCAGTGACGTCTGTCAGGGGCTCGAAGCCACTGAAGCCTGGGGCAGCGCGGTCTCAGGGCCGAGGAGGCGGCCGAGTCCGGACAGGGCGGGCGGGGGGCCAGAGCCCAAGGGGAGTCCGGCCGTCTCAGTGGCCCCCCGGGTAAAGCGCTGGCCGGCCCGGCAAGGCCATGTGGCCACGGGGCTTCATTCTCTGGTCCCCGATTGTCCCACAGGAGCTCAGCCCAAAGGCCACAGCGGTCACCTGCCTCCGTGGCCTCATGTTGTCCAGGGTTGGACTTTCTGAGGCCCGCGTGACCTCGGAAGGTTAGGATGGGCTCGGCCTGGACCTGCGCTGGAGGGACAGGCGGGGTGGGTAGGGGCGCCGGCCAGGCCGGCAGAGCGTGTGGCGTCTCAGCACAACCCGCGGCCACTGGGTGTCGTCTCCTTTGCAGGAAACCCCTTGTTTTCGTGATTATGAGACAGACTCTTTGAAGAGACAGCTTTCGTTGAATCACGTACGGTCTCCCCGAGCGCTCACTGGGACATGCTGCCTCTTCTTTAAAAATTAAAGAAATTTCTATTTGTACTGATTGACAGGGTTGAGCCACTTTCTGCCGTAGGCCAGGCGGCCCCGCCACACCTGCGTGCACGCCCCTCTTCCCATTCTAGCTGCTGCTGCCTCGTTTTGGGTCTTGGTCTGGAACCAGACGGCGGTGTGGCGGAAGTGGGGCGGCTCCGGGGACGGCCCTCGGGGGGGAGGACGCCCCTCCCCCAGGAGCCGGGCCAGGAAAGGGTTAAGCCAGGCGGCGTCCACTGCGCCCTGCTGGCACATCCCTTCCTTTCAGGCCGAGGCTGCAGCTCGGCAGGAGGAAGCGCTGGGGGGGGGGGCTTTCACATGACATCATAAAAGCCTGATTTATCGCAGCCGCCAAACATCTAGAAAATCATAACATCCTTTCAGGAAAATGCAGTGGAAAATAATCGGCTGACTTTGATGGAAGCCTGGGGGGGACTCCAAGCAGGACGGGCCGCCCTCGGCAGGTGCCGTGCGGCCAGCTGGCCTTCACCGACAGGACAGGCCTGAGCTGTGCGCGGCCCGCCACCCAGCGGGCTTCACTGCCCACAGATGAACCGAGGAACAGCCCGCGGGGCGAGCCTGTCCTGGGGGAGCCAGCCCCACCCACACCGAAGGGCCTCCCGGGTTCAGAAAGGTGGGACCCCCGCGGTGCCGTCCACGCCCAGGACGCTGCTCCTCGGGTAGCAAGGTCCCCCCGAAATGTGCTCTCAGCCTCAGGACCCAGGGCTGGGCCAGAGAGAGGCCGGAAGGCGGCTGAGGGATGGAGGGTGGGTGACCGCACATGGCGGGGCCTCGTCGTCTCTGAGGCGTGTGCCGGGCTCTGTAGACACGCCGGCACAAGAGGGCAGAGGCAGACGAGAGCCTGTCACCCCAGCGGTGGCCTAGCCGTACCGAGCACCCTGACCCAGGAGGCCCGGGCTTGGGTTCCGGGGACAGGGGCTGGGCCCACAGGGCCAGGCTGGGTGGGGGGTTGCCCCCGCACGTGAGGGAGGGAGCTGCTGACACAGGTGGCCGTGGGCCCAGGAGCCACGACTGGCGTCAGGAGAGAACCTGGGGCACTTTCCTCCTTCAGGCTCTAACGGGACCATCCGCCTGCAGTGGCCTCGGAGGTCCCCGGGGAGGCCTTTTGGCCACTGGGGCTGGCGGCCGGACTGGACTCCCCGGAGAACAACCTGGGAAAGGGCTGGAGGCCAGGGCAGCACAGACAGCTTGTGTCAGGGGCCCCCATGCGCCCACTCCCCGCACCCCTGACCCAGCAGGCGCCCCTGGGTCCCGGGCAGAGAGGGACCTTGGGGAGCAGAGGCCGGCTTTCCTGCCTGAGGGAGATACTCGGCGACGGCCAGCGAGGGCCTCTTTGGTCTCCGTCAGGTGGCCGAGCCCCTGGCGCCATGGCCTTGACGGAGGCCCGGCGGGGGGACCCGCTGCCCACCTCGCGGCCCGCGCCTGGGTGCGGCCCTGGCCGCGGACCCCCGCGCCGGCAGCCCTCCGCTCCCAGCTCCTCCTGCACAGTCTGTCTCTTCCCAAGGGGTCTCTTGTTTTAAAGCAAAGGCTTTCGGGTGCTGGTCAGCCTTCTAGCTCTCGTTTCCGCCTGGGTCTCGGGGGCTCCTTGTAGCTCAGTCGCCGGAGGCCGCCGGCACTTCTCCTGTCTTCTCCGACAGCGCAGCGCTGACCGTCCCTCCTCCGGGCGGAGGCTTGATTTCGGCCTGGGACCCCCGTCCTCGCGCTCCGTCCACTCTGTGTGGGAGTCAGGCTCCTGGGGCCGCGGGTGGCAGCGGCTTCGCTCCTACTGAGGTCTGGCCGTTTCCAGCCGCTCGGCCAACCCCAGAGCCGTCAGCTCGGCGCCTTCCTCTGCCTCAGGTTTTGGTTCTGGAGGAGGGAAAGCTGTCCCTTTACACCTTCAAAATTCTCCGCTCTCCCCAGGTGAAGGCTGGAGAGCCGGGCTTCCTGGTGACCAGCCTCGGAGTTAGAAACCGAGTGTGGTGACTGCCGTGTTCTGACTATAAAAGCTGCTCGGTGACCTGCCCGCGCGTCTACGTAAAGCACAGGGCCCTGCGCTGCGGCCCTCAGGGCTGCTGGCCCGGTCAGCGCACCCCGGAACAGCACACGCACCTGCACAACGACAGCCCCCCCTCCAGGGCCCCTTCCCTTCCTGGGTGCTGCTCACTGCCCCAGAAAGAAATCTCTATTTGCCAAATAAAACCCAGTATCTTGTTTTGACTTGCAAAATTTTTGACGCTTTGATCCCAGCCCACTTCCCCAGGTTGATTTTCTGAGCACAGCCTGCACTCAGGATGACCAGGACGCAGGCACGTGCTGAGGACCCCCCCACGTTCCCGCTTCTAGAAACTCAGCGATTAATCGAATGCCCACCCCATCCTGGGGCCTGGGCTTGGACGGACAGCTAAGCATCCTGGCGCCAGAGAGAGGTCAGTTCACAGCCGGAGCCAATAACTGCAGCTCCCGACAGGGTGCTGTGGGGCCAGAAGCGTGAAGGGAGAGGGTCTGGCACCCTCTGTTCTGTGGGACAGACAGGACTCTGCCATCATGGGAGCCTTCTCAGACAGGGTGGGGACAAGCCATGCCGTCCTAGAAGGCCCCGCTCTCCATCTGGACCCCCTGCCGCCCGAAGCACATCCTGAGTGAGCCTGAAGTCGCTGACTCAGCCCCGTCCCCACATCCCGGTGCGGGGTCCTGACCTGAGCGTGCAGCAACTCGGTCCAGTTTGCTCCCCATCACAGCCCAGTACGGAGCTGCCCACAGCCACCGCCCAGGGGACGCTCAGGGACCCTACTCCTTGTCTTAAGCCCTTTCCCCCGATTTGATGAGAACAGGCCTGCGTTCAGCAATTTAAGCAACCATTCGGCGAAGCCTCTTCTCAGGGTTCTCCCACGACTGCTTTAGAAGTAACAGCTTAGGCAGGGGGGTGACTCCGGGGGAAGGGTCCGGGTCGGCGTTCACCCAGACGCGAACGGGCCCTCCCTCCGCAGGGCTGCCTTCCGAGTCGGTCTGCACCGAGCGGCCTCCGCAGCCGGGGGCTCTACGGGTCACTCAGCCGCACCAGGCCCAGGGTGCGGCTTAACTCTCAAGTGGCCACTGACCGTCACCGATTCTACGCGAGAAAAACGCAGAACAGGCGTCATTTCTGCCAAACCCACAGTCCTCCTCTCACAGCGAACAGCTCTGAGCACACAGCAGGAATGTGCAGTCACGTCTCCCTCTGTTCCTTTGCTGCCTCCTCAACAGAGACGCGGCTGCTCTGCAGGGAGACCGGTCGCATCTCAGTTTCGCAATACTTTAATTCGCGGGTGGCTGAGCTAGTTACCACTCCCAAATAATGAAGCACCGTAGCTGTTAGCAATTTTCAATGAAAGCAGTTTCGTCAAATAGCTACATTTATAGGTCTAAGCGTAAAAATACTGTGGAAATGCCTGCTGCCAACTCTGTGATTTTCCTGCTGCCCACGGCAGAAGCCTTGCTGATAAAGGACCTAAAACGTGAACAGTCTTCTTAGAGCTCCTCCTTGAATTCATTGCTCTAAGTATCCAGATATAATGGCCATAAAGACCACACTCCACAAAATCAGAAATAAAGAGGTCATGAGCCTGACTTTAAGGCATCCTTTATAAACAGAAATGCAGTCAGAATTCCCATTTTGTGGAAGCGTGGACTCACACTGCTACAGGATACCCTCTGCAGGCTAGGTTTTGGGTTCTTCTTTTTTTTTTTTTTGGATTTTTTAGGGCCGAACCTGTGGCATATGGAGGTTCCCAGGCTAGGGGTCTAATTGGAGCTGTAGCCACTGGCCTGCACCACAGCCACAGCAACGCGGGATCCAAGCCACGTCTGCAACCTACACCACAGCTCACAGCAATGCCAGATCTTTAAAGCACCGAACGAGGCCAGGGATCGAGCCCACAACTCATGGTTCCTAATCAGATTCACTTCCGCTGCGCCACGACGGGAACTCCCCCGATTTCGGGTTTTAGCCACAGGCTGGGCTCCTCGTCGGGGGGCTGAGTTGGCGCTTCCGGCCCGCAGGGTCCGTTCGGTCTGGAATCTGGGGGCCCCTCAGGAGCCGGTGCCGGGGGAGGGGCCGTGCTCGCGGGGCTTGCGTGTCCGGCGAAGCCCGACCCGGGCCCGGGCATCAAGCCCAGGCCACTCGCTGTTTACCAGACAGAGAGCTCGGGCTCAGAGGCCAGTGCAGGCAGGACACCTGACAATTTCTCAGTCTCTAAATTTAACAGCACGTCTCCTGCCGGCACCATCGAACGCGACCCAGCGCTGTGCGCGCAGCTGCCGCGCCCCTCGGTTTTCCTGCCGACACACCGTCCAACCGCACCCCCGGAGGCCTGAACCCCGCCGCGGCGCCGTAACACGGAAGCGTGTCACACAGGCTCGGACGCAACGGACCGATGTCCCCGCCTTGACGACCACGTCCCGCCGAGGTCGCCTCCCTCCCCTCGGGCAGACAAAGGCCACCTCCTCAGTGGCTCCCTCCGCCTCGTCTTTGAACCGAAGGCAGGTTTACCGCGTCCTCCACGGCGACAGTGCCACGCCGCTTCAGGGCTACCCCGCGGCATCAGGTCCCGCAGGCAGCAGCTCCAGCCTGTCCTGCTCTCCTGAGTTTTCCAGACCCGTCGCTCGGGGGCCCTGGAAAGAGCACAGCGGACTTTGCAGCGTGTGCCTCGCCAGACACCCTGGGCCTCACCTTACAGGCGGTGGTGACCCGGCCCGCAGCTCCTGTGCCCCAGCATCTGGGTGGCGGCTCTGCCCCCAGGGCCCCCCAACTCGGCGGAGACTGTGTCAGCCACACGGGGCCACACTCGCAGCACGGCTCTAACCGTGGGGCGGCCCCGCACGCAGCAAGGCGGAAAGCTCGGGCCCTGTCCTGGCTGGTCAGCTCCCCCCACTCTTCAGGGTCTGGCCCGAGCTGAGAACACAACCGTGACACACTCTCGTCTCTTTCTTTAAATGGAAGAGGCTCCTGGAAGCGCTGGCCTGTCCGTGTGTCCCCCCAGATGGCTCGACTGGTGGCACCCGGGCCGAGTGGTGGCCGGGCAGAGCCAGGACCCTCTGGGCTTCTGGCGCCTTCGACCCCATTTGATAGCAAGTCCAGAGGGGAGAGCCCGTCACAACCCTGGCCGAGTGTTTTAAAGAACCGTGACAGTCTTGCCGGATTGGAAAACAAAAGGACGCGTAAACTCAGAAAAACACGCAGGCCGGGCCTGGGGCCGAGCCGGGCCAGCAGCAGGCCGGGCCTGGGGGCGAGGGGACCGGGCCTGAGCTCAGCGGCCTCGGCAGCTCCCGCCAGGGAGCCCCACCTCCACACTCGGGCCCCTTGGATCAGGTGGGCAGGGAGCCAGCTGGGCCGGCAGCCCCGGGCCCGCCCCGGCACGTAGGCAGCGGCCCACACTCACCCCTGGCCTCATCTCCTGTGTCTTGGCTCACACCTGTCCTGCAGGTCAGGACACAGTGACAGGCTCGGGAGGTCGGGCTGAGAGAGGCCGTGGAGCGCAGGGCCTCCCCACACCCCTTCGCACGTGGGCCTCCCCGGCCGCTTCCTGGCCTTGCGGGCGAGGGACCCGGACTCCCTTCCGCGGTGCTCCGGGGACCTCAGTCTCCGGGTCCCCACGGCTCAGACTCTGCTGCGTGCGCAGCCTCACTGTGACGGCCGGGATCGGGGTGACAGCACGGCAGAGTCCCTCCCCCGAGGTCACCGGCCCCCCGTCTCCGACCTCACACACGAGGACGCAGATGTGGGTCTTCGGTTAGTGTCACACAGGTGTGGCCGTCAGGCCCGTGTTTCCGGGGGTGGGGGGGGCTGAGGTGGGACCTGCAGGCCCCGTCGCCTCGGGACGGCGTCCGCCCTTCTGCTGTCCCCGCACCGCCGCGCACGCGCCCTTCCTCCCGGGCTCGCGGAGGCAGGACCCCGGCTCCGACGCCTCGCGCTCACCTGTGCCCCCGCCCTGGGCTCCTGACCGTCTCCTCGCAGACAGCGACTCTCTTCCAAGCTCGGTTTGCTGGAGCGGTGGGTCTGCGGTCGGAGAAGCAGCGGCCTGAGGAGCCTGCGCTGAGAACCGGGTGTCCGGCTCAGACACCGTGGACGGCCTCCTCCCGTCTGGGTTCTGCCACGGCCCTTCCCTGTGTGCTGATGTGCACAGGCGTGCACGCACACACGCACACGCTCATGCACACGCACACATGCACACACACGCACGCGGCCCCGCCTTTCCCCCCCCACTCGGCCAGGTCGCCCGTTTCTGTCTCGGTGTCCCCTCCCTCTCTCAGGCTGGCTGTGACTGTCTCTGGCCTCCAGTCCACCTCGGGTCGTCCAGATTCCCGGCCCCCCGGGCTCCTGCCTTCCCCGTCGGGACCCCGCCTGGCTCGTGGCTCAGGTCAGTTTCCCCGAGGCCCTTCTGCCCCCAGACGGGGGGGCCCTCCAGACTCCCGGGCGTCGGCCTCGACTCCCCACTTCTCACCTTTGTTCTGGCTCTGTCTGTACTTCGTCTCTTATTCAGACTGGACCAGAGCTCACTCTAGGCGAAAGATTAATTTTTCCTTTTCTCCGCGAGTGACGACGGCGCTGTACCTACAGCGGGGCTTCAGAAACAAGACGCGAACAGACGGGAAGACGTCCCGTGTTCATGGATCAGAACGCTAGTGGGTCGAGATGACAGCACCACTCAAAGGCGTCTACACATCCAGTGCAGTCCGGCAGAACCCCAACAGACACTTTTTGCAGAAGTAAAACCCCATCCTCAGATTCCTATGGAATCTCAAGGGCCTGGGATTAGAAAAAGAATCTTGAAAAAGAAGAACAAAGGTGGAGGGCTCGCACTTCCTGATGTCAAACCTGTCTGGTTCTGGCAGAAAGATGAATAGCCCAGACCCCAGAAACAAGCCCTTGTATATATGGGCACATGATAACACTGCTAGAAGAAAACTTAAAGGAAACGTTTATGGCACCAGATCTGGCAATAACTTCTTGGATAGGACACCAAAAGTACAAGCAGTAACAGGCAATAAACTGGATTACGCCAAAATTTAAAACTTCTGGGCATCAAAGGACATGTGAACAAGGTGAAAAGACAGCCTAGGGAACTGGAGAAAACACTTGAAAATCACATCTGATGAGGGATTGAGAGCCAGGGCAAACAAAGGACTCCCCACAGCTCAGCCACAACAAAACATCCTTCCTGATTGAGAAACGGAGGAAGGACTTGAACAGACATTTCTTCAAAGATGTACAGATAGGCAAAAAGCCAAAGAGAAAATGCTCACCATTGCTAATATGTATGGAAACACAAACCAAACCCACAAGACACTATTGCACGACCATTAGGGTGGCTGCTTTAAAGAAAAAACGGAAAATGACAAGTGTTGGTGAGGATGTGGGAACCTGGGCCTGTCGTGCACAACTGGAGGACGGAAACACGGTGCAGTGGCTGCAGAAAACAGTATGGAGGCTCCTCGTAGCACACGGAGTTGATATGTGACCCAGCACCCCCACCTCTGGGTGTGGATCCAGAAGAACTGAAAGCAGGGTCTTGCACAGACACTTGAACACCGCATTCACGGAGCACGTATTCACAACAGGCAAAGGCGGAAGCAGCCCAGTGTCCATGCACAGATGACGGCCCAGCACAGTGTGGTCCATCCATCCACACAGCGGGCTCTGTTCAGCCCTCAAAAGGAAGGGAACGTGCTCCGTCTACAAGAGCTCTGAGCACAGGATGCTCAGCGAAAACAGGCCGGACACGAGAAGCCACGTACTGCACGACCCGCTCACACAAGGTTCCCTGGAGGAATCGGGCTCACAGAGCCGTGACCGGGGCTGGGGAGGCGGTGACGAGTCGGAGGTTCCCGGGGACAGGGCTTCAGCCTGGGAGGATGCAAGACGTTCTGGAGAGGCTGCTGGTGATGGTTTCACAGCACTGTGAGTGTACTTTATTCATGCTTCTCTGTAGAATCTGCACACATAACGTACACGCATACAGCACGGACGCATCTCACTACTGCTGAACCGCACACTTGAAAACGCTTAACATGGTGAGTTCTATGTATATTTTACCACAATAGAAAAAAGATCAACACTTAAAAATAAACAAACCCCCTCTCTCCCGAGTCATAACTGCTGCTCGGTAAGTCACAGCGGAACGACCTCAGATGGAGTCGGAGCCCGAACGCGTGTGTCATCGGCACCCAGTAAGCACGGGTCACAGTGACAGACGCAATCCACTGGTTTAAATACGGAGCGGGGAAGGCGCTGTGGACCCTGGTTACGCGTTCCGGTTTCTAAAGCTACTCATGCAACTGTTTACAACCGACGTACAAAGTAGGTATCTTTTCAGTGAAGGATTTTCCCACTCAAGTAGAATATTTATATTAGCTAATTTTTTTCCAAGGTTGAAAGCCTTTAGCATTTTTAACACAAAACTAGGAAGAAGCGTTTAGCGCGTGTCCCTGCACACGGCCTTGGTGGAGACGATCAGGTGAGGGACGATTTCGGGGGTGGGGGCCGGAGCCGTGTGGCGGGAAACGTGGGGCTAGGTGGGGGCGGGGCCCCTTGAGAGAAGGAACTGGCTTTCTAAGGACAGCAGCTTTCTCGGCGCGGACGGGCCGCCTCGTGAGCTGTGAGCGAATCCTCCTCTCCGGGAGGATGGCTGGGCCCCTGTGCCGGGCGGGGGGCGGCCCCGGGACCCTGCGTGCCGGGGCCCAGCTTCCTCGTGCGGGTTTTGCACCCGGCGCTGTCCACCCCGCTTCCGAGAGGCCTCCGGTTTCTCCGCCAGCCGTGCGAGTGTCACCCCACGCCGGTGTCAGAGCCCTGCCGCCGGCAGACCTCACGTCCGCCGGGTCCCGAGGGCTGCGGGCATTGGACGCTCGCCAACGGGGAGTCTGGACGCGGGGGGAGCGGCCCGCGGGGGCTCTGCTGGGAGAAGCTCTGCGGGGGTGGCCGCCCCACCCGACATTTGGGGGCTGCACCTTAGGGGGCCTTCGGGGAAGCTCAGTCACCGCAAACGCGTTGTTACTCGGGAAACCGAAGTAGAAGGTGGTGGACGCGTCCACTGTCTTGTCCGCCGTGCGGAAGCAGCAGCGGGAGTTTGAAATCCGCCTAAGTCGTCTACAAGCTAACACTGTTCATCCGCAAACTGCAGCCTTTAAACCTGGGGGCGTGTGGGGCGCGCAGAGGACACGCGAGGGCAGAGGGCGCTGTCCCCACCCTGAGGCCGGGCAGCGGCGGGAAGCCCGCGGGCCCACGGACCCAGCAGTTTCTCGGTAAAGCGAGGACTTCAGCTGCAGGAGTCAGAGTCTCCACACCAAAGTTCAGAGTGGGGCTCACGAGCCTTCCAGCTTCCAGAAAGATGGAAACGCCGCCCACGGCCCAGGAAAGCGGAGGAGGGAGCACGCGGCCGGTGGAAGAAGGTGGGGAATCGCCCCCTCCGCAGGTGACAGCCGCCCCGCGACCTCTGACCCCCTCCGATGGGCACCCGCCCGTACCTGAGTCCCACCACCTGCTGGATGGAGAGGTTCGGGCAGCGCCCGTCGCGGAAGGTGACGGCAGACGGCAAACCAACTCGGCCTCGGGTCTTAAGATGGACACAACCACCAGCGAGGGCTGGGGGCTCGCGCCCGGCACCCGCGCCGCTCAGAGCACCTGCGCCCGGCCCGGGCCCCTCCTCTCCACCCCCGATTCCAGTGACTGGGGGGTCACCAGTGCTGGGCCCACCGCCTGGGCTCCGTTTTCTCCCATCTCGACCTGGACACGAGGCCAGAGCGACCGAAGGCGGCAGGGTCTGAGCATTGCCGCGGAGGAGCGGAGGGTCGCAGCAAGCCCCGCGACACGCCACGCGGTCCGAGCAGCTTCTGGAAAACCGCCGGGAAGTGTGGGAACGCCGACCTTTGGCACAGGTCCCACCAACGTCCTTTCAGACGCTTAGACCCCCCGAGTGGACTGCACGGCAGGGGCTGTCAGAACCCGGTGTCCCCAGTGAGTGACAGCCGGGAACCGGGGCGGGTCCGGCAGCAGGCGAGGCGGTCCCTGGGCCCTCGGACGCTTGAAGCTCTGCATCCCCCACGCTCTGCGCAAGCTGTAATTAACCCGTGCGCACGACATCCGGTGCTGGAGCTGAGTGCTATTATCGCCACCTGACGCTGGAGGAGACAGACCGGCCGAGTGGCTTCCTGGAAGCCCCGCGCCAGCCCGAGCGGGTCTGGGGCATGAGTGGGAAGCACCTGACGTGAGCCGCACGAGTGTGCTGGCGGGGCCCTCAGAGGTGAGCCCGTCTCGACGGCCCATCCTGCTCCAGGGTGGCCTCCCCAGCCGGGTCAGCAGGAAGAGTCTGACGGAGGCCCCTCACGTGTGCCGGCCTGGCCTGGCCCGCGGGGCCCGGCTGCAGCGCCCCCACTGGAGGAGGAGCTCAGGCAGGCAGGTGGCCCACTGCCAGGGTCACATCTAAGAGGCAGATGCCCGAGGGGAGGGGCCGGGAAAAGGGGAAGCGCGGGGTCATGAGAACAGCAGCAGCAATGGGGCTCCGCCCGCAGGCTGGGAAGAAACGAGGAGATACCGAGGTTCGGGGCCAGGCCGGAGCTGGAGTTCGGGGCCGGAGGCCGGCGGGGGCGCTGGAGGCGGCGGCATGCACACCCCTCTCGGGCACCTTCTGTGTGTGGCGCCACTCGGCTCAGCTCGACCAGGCCCACGTCCCTGCACCGTCCCCAGGCCTCAGGGGTCGGAGAGCGAGGCCCGTGCTCAGGTGGACTTGGAAGCGAACGTAGGGTGCAAGGCTGGCTACCTGCCCCATGCACAGGGACGGGAGAAGGTGCCAAGACGACAGTGGCTCGGGGCTGTCCCGGGAGAGCGCAGGGCCGGGCTCAGGGACAGGAAGGCCCGCCCCGAGTGGGTCTCTGGCAGCAGGTTCTGGAGCAGCTCGCTGGAACATGCCAGGAGAAGCATCCCAGCGGATCACAGACCTCATCTTACAGGTCACCTCGACAGGGTGCTGTCACGAGAGCCAAGGAAAATGCCTCAACGTTAAAAAGAAAAAGGAATCGAATAAACGCATCCCAATATTTTCCTGCTTATCTGATGAAAATGCAAATTTGGAGACTATTCCTGAGAATGTTTCGTGCTGTCCTGCCGGGATGCTGAGGGCAGTCAGCTGGAGGAACGGATGTTTGTTGAACGACTGACTGATAACGAGGATTCAGAAGCCACTTTTATGGTTTACAGATCCTCAGAAAGGACTGACAGAACGAGGGTGTATTTGCATTTCTCTAGTTTATGACCCTTTCCTTTCACGTATGACATTTCCTTGTAGGCTCTTTGGGGAGACAGAGTGAACTGTGTCGCAGAGTTCACCGCTTGGAGACGGTGCTGAAGGCCAGACGGCAGCTGTTCCAGTGCCTTCCCCGGAGAAGAGGGGACTGCCCTTGGTGCCTCTGAAACCTGCTGGGGCCTGAGGGGGCTCGGGAACCTGCAGGCAGGACGTGGGGAGTGGTGGGGGCCAGAGAGCACCCCATGGGCCCCTGGTTCCGCCCTACTGAACCCCCGGAGTTTCCTGAAAGGGCTGTGCCCAAGCCACTGCCCTGCCCACTCCCGTCTTCCCCTCGGTGGGAACGCATCTCCGACGGGGACGGGACAGTTGGTGGCTGCCTGGGGTCCTGCCGGGCTCGCCTCGTCCCCTGGGGCCAGCGCACTGGGCCTCCCTCTCCTGGGGGCCGCAGATGCCTGCTTCGCTCCTTGTCCAGGTCGGGCTTTGTGGATGGTCACCACGTGGAGATGGCAGAGCAGAGTGACAGGTGACGAGGGGGCGCGGTTGGCACAGTGTCTTTGCGGCCTTAGAAGACCAGAATGTCCGTGCATTTGCCGCTGTCTCCGTGAGGAGGAAGCTTGCGTCCGAGGATCCTGTGAGCCCCCCTAAGGGCCTTGGCCAAGGCCACTCCTGGCTGTCCGGCTGTGTCGTGCTGGGTTACGTCAGGGGAATATACTTCCTCCTGGGGACCTCCTTCCGAGAGCAGTGACACTCGACCTTTGGTCACGTTAACAGGTGTCGCCGAGTCGACCATCAGCAGGGGGGTGACGGCGGCCCCTCCACTCAGGCGGGCTGGGGCTATAGAAGGGCTTCCGCCGGGATGCCTGCCTGCTCTCCTAAGGCGCGGCAGGCCGCCGGGTCAGCGTCTGTGCCCGCGAGGGGTGAAGAAGCAGAGGCCGGGAGCCCCCAGGCCAGGCAGCCGTGCGGTCCTCCCCCAGCACCGCAAACCTGCGTCCCTCCTGTGCCCGCTGGGTTTTGCGCCGGGCTCCTCCTGGGTCTGAAGACACCCCCAGGCCTGGGGCGTCACCCCGTGTGCAGAGAGATGGCAGAGGCGCCGAGAGCTGCCCCTTCTGATGTCAGCCCCCCGCCGGGAGGGGACCCTCCAGGGCGCAGCTGGGTCCCGCCTGCCGCCCTCTGCACAGTAACACGGGATTCTTGCAAATTGAAGAAGTTACGGAAAATCAACTACTTTCATTTTAAAAGCGTATATGCATATGAGAAAAGAAGTTACACAGACACTCAAAGGCCCAGACTGCAGAAACGGTTAAGACCTCAGGCAGCAGGCATTTGCACTCCGCGCCCAGCTCTGTCTGCAGCCCTGGTGCCGACCGCTAAGGGGTCACCTCCCGCAACGCCCACTTTTACGTTTCTGGCCCCCAAGGTCAAAGTGTCCTTGACCCTTGGCATGAAGGGAGCCATGTGGAAGGATGGTGGAGACAGGCCCACCCCCCGCCTTTGCATCCCTGGCCTTGGGGGCGTGTGGGGGCAGGGCTGGGGGCAGCCGGTGGGCTCCACAGGCTGCTAGGTGGCCCGACGTACAGTGATCAGCCGCCGCTCAGCCCGCTCGGCCTCAGCCATAACTCAACGATGAACTTGCCCCGGGTCCTCTCCTCCCACCATTAAATTCCATTCAATCATACCAGGCGATGCAGTCACCAGTCCAGATGTTATCACCACAGGCCTTCCTTATAAACCCACGGTGAAACCTGAGTGGTTGATGAGCCCGGCTAAGCAGCTGTACCTCTGACCCGACTGCATTAAACGCGCCCTGTCAATTTGGGTTTAGTATAAACACCGTTTCCCGGAGCCCCTCGTGAGGGCGGCGGCGAGAAGCAGCTGACTAAGCCTAAACATTTTTAACAGCAATCTTGTCTGACAACACCGAGGGGATCTGCCGGGAATCTGGGGCTTTATAAAGCCATATGAACATGCTGAAAGAATTAAAAGCCTTTAAGAAGGAAAAATTGATGGTGACAGTCCTTTCTGAGGACGGGTGCGCGGATGGCGGCACAGGGGCGGGAGGGGGCTGCCCGAAACCGTGTGGGGCTCCTCGACCGGCGCTTCCGCCGCTTCTCCTCTTCTTTCTCCACCGTCTGCTCAGAGGGGCCGCGCCAGTAAAGAGTGGAAAACGGGCCCGCTCATCAGTGGCATGGACGCTTCAGGAGAACGAACCTGCCCGTGGTCCTGGTTACAGCTTCGTCTCTGCCCGTCCTGACTCCGGGTGACGTTCCCGGGATGTCCCCTCGGGAAGCCGGTCGCGTGCGGCCGGGCCAGCGAGGCGGCCACCGCGACCCTGCCTTTGTTTGCTAACAGAGCACGTGGATGAAACCTGGACGTTCTGTAAAATGTAAGAGTGCGCTCATGATTTGTAAGCAAAGACGCTTCACCCTAAGGTTATTTCAAAAGAAAAGACTAACCTTGGAAATATCTGTTTACCTTTTTTTTTTTAAACTTCGTATAAAAAAAGACCTCACTTTGTGGCTTAGCTTCCAAACAAGGAGGAAACTGTACTCTCTGTTAAAATGCTGATCGGTACCATCCTAAATAAACGTACGATGGGAAGAGTAATAAACCCTAATAGGTTACTTTGAAAAATAGGTTACCAAAAAGATTTAAAAAAATCTTCAAATTGTAAATAATAGGCTGACAGTTTGAACATTTTCAGAAACATGGGGAAAGAAAGGAACCTAAACATCAGCACAGAACGTTCTCCATGAAGGTAAACAACATACCAGCAACTAGAAATACGTTTTTGGAATATATTCTGCTTCTGGCAATCACACTAGCACAGGGCAGTCAGCGAGGACACCGAGCGGGAGGCAGTGGGGATTTTCACGCCGAACTCACAGGCCCTGGGCTTGGTGACAGGTCAGCCAGGCCCACCTGCACCTGACAGGCCAAGGCCTGAGGACGCGTCTGGACAGGAAGAACTACACACATTTTCTTTCCCGCAGGAGGGGGACCGAGAGCACGAGCCCCTGGGGCTGAGGGGGGCCTGTCCTGGCGCCCCCAGGCTCCAGGGACCGGCCGCCTGCTGCTTCCCAGACGCTCCCTGTCCTGGACCCGGTCAGGGATGCAGAGCCCAGGGTCTTCAGGGCGCTTCCCACCCTCAGAACTCAGTGTCTGTTTAGAGAAAGGTGGCTGAGACCAACCCCGCCTCTGTCCCTCAAACAGGAGGAGCGAGCGTGCGCTGTGGGACTGGGGCGTTGAGGAGACACGGTCACCTCTGCAGTGGGCTCAGAGGCCTCCACGTAGGAGGGAGGCCGGCCGCCCAGAGCGGCTGCGGCCCGTCCGGTGACGGCAGGAGGCTGCCAGGACCCTAGCCCCCGAGAGGTCTGGGGAGGACCTCGGCCACTGCCACCCGGACAGGAGCTGGCCTTCTGGGCTGGGGGCCGAGGGCCACATCCAAGCCGCCCTGAGCTCAGCTGCCAGGAGCAACTCTTGCTGCTCTGACCTGAAAAGCTGCTTCAGAACGAAGGGTCTCCGTGGGCCTTCCTGTGGGCTTTCCCGCCCACCCCGAGGTCGGGGGCACGTGCTGGGCACCCGAAGAACCCTTCCCGGTCGAGGGACAGGCTCGGGTGCCGGGGCCCCCCAGCCCTCTCGGTGCCCAGGCAGCACGACCGGAAGCGCCGCTTAGTGGCCCTTAAGTGGGGCAGGTTTGTCCACACTGCGGTGAGACCGAGAAAAAAGTGCTTCCATGTGAAAAGCCAGAATCTTCCCCAAGTTGGTTTTGTAACTGAAAGGACGTTTACAAGGACAAGTAAATAGGCCTGATTTTCGAAACAGTCTTCCCCCGGCAATGAAAGCTCAGCCGTCTCACACGGTAACCTTCGCGGCGTCTTCGGTCTTCAGCTGCATTTTTAGTTCTCACTCCGCATTCCGTGTTTCCAAAAGCTGAAGTCACCCGCAGGTCACCCCGTGGCCTGGGGCGAGAACCCAGCACTTAACAAAATGCGCCTTCTTCTGAAACATGGAAACTCTGGCTCTGCGGCTGGAGTCGAGGAGCCACGCCTCTTACGAGCTTTCCACCTCCCCTCCTGGGCGGTGGCCGGCTTTGCTGTGTTGCTGTCCCCGTGTAGCCGCAGGGCCCCTCAAAATTCTAGACAACGGCACTCACTTGCAGACTGCTCTCCGCTCCCACCGCGGCCCCCCAGGCTGGGCCCCCAGACGGGCACAGACCTGACAGCCTGGCCCGCAAACCACAGGCCCGCAGGCGGAGCTCCGAGCTGTCATCGGTGCCCTGTGCTGACCCCCCCAGCCAGCGACTGGCGACGACGGGGACGCCCGCCTGCAGAGCGCTCACCCGCCCTCCTACGATGCCGACGCGGTCGTGCCGGGGCTTGTGTGCGAGGCTGCCGTGCCCTCGATGCCCGCAACCCAAGGGGGCCTTCTTGCCAGAATGCTTTTCCGTGGGCCCCAGGTGACCAGGAGGCCAGGGCTCCCGTCAGGATCCGGCCACGATCACGCCTGACGCCCTCGCCGCCCCCCTGGAGCCGGGCGTCTAGTTGGAGGGGAAATCCAAACACAGAATGAACGCACTCGATGCGTCCCGAAA
Organism: Catagonus wagneri; assembly: GCA_004024745.2. Lineage (NCBI taxonomy): Eukaryota > Metazoa > Chordata > Mammalia > Artiodactyla > Tayassuidae > Catagonus > Catagonus wagneri. The sequence continues at coordinate 985,991 of PVHT021183522.1, read as the reverse complement.
TGGGTACGGATCAAAGTCAGGCAGAGACCCAGCCCCACACCAGCCCGCACCCCCACGTCCCTGCTCCCAGGACACTCACACCCGGCGGGCGCTGCCCTCAGGAAGGACAGTGGCCGAGGGGCCAGCCCGTCTACGGTGACGCTGCGTCACGTTTTCCCACAAGATAAAGGTGGTCTGGTGCCCACGCCAGGATGCTCGGATGAGAGAGGGGAGGGGCCGGGCAAGGACGGAGGGTGGCCGGGACAGAGAGTGGCCTGCGTGTGTGTGCACGTGTGCTTGTGTGTGTGTGTGTGTGTGCACGCGCCCCCTCCCCTTGCTGGGCTCCTTGAAGCTCCACACCCCAGCTAATGGTCAAAAGTAGACTTGGTTTAGAGCGGTTTGGCTTTTGCAGAAACACTACGCGTCCCGAGCCGGGCAGGATGGCCCCTGCTGTTAGCACCTGGCATCGGGGCAGCGTCTTTATGACAACGGCCGAGCCCACGCTGGTGCGTGGACTGCAGCCCGTGCCGGCCCGGGGGCCACCTCCCGGCGCTCCACCCTCTGGGTTCTGACAGGCGTGCGAGGCGGCCGTCACGTCCCCACCGCACGGAATCCTGCTGCCGCCGTAAGATCCCAGGGAGCCAGTGAACCTTCCGCTGTCTCCACGGTTTGGCCTTTTCTAGGACGTCACAGAGCTGGAACCACACGCGGTGCAGCCTTTTCCGGGGCTTCCTTCACGTGATGACACGCATTCGAGCCCCCCCAACGGCGCCTGGGGCCTGATGGCTCGTCTCCCTTCAGTGCTGAAGGGCAGACGCTCTGCTGCTGGACGGACCACGGTTTATCCATCGCCCGCTGCGGGGGCTCTTGCTTCCAGGGTTTGGGGGTCACAAGCGCGTGTGCCACAAACAGCCATACGCAGCTTTTACGTGGATCTAAGCTGGGCAACACCAAGCGGTGTGATTGCTGGCTCCTACGCTAAGCTTGTTCAGCTTCTTCAGAAACTCCAAACAGTCCTTTCCCGCCAGCAGTGAACGAGGGTCCCTGCGGCCCCACAGCTTGGCCAACACGTGGCGCCTCGGATTTTCAGTGTTCTGATGGGCGTGCGGGCGCGCGGGCCTCTCACTTTGGTTTGACTTTCCATCCCCGTGATGACGTATGCGCTGCAGCATCTTTTCCGGTGCTTATGTGCCGTCTGCATGTCTTCTGTCCGGTGTCTGTTTAGATCTTTTATCCATTTGAAAATTGGGTCATTCGTTTTCTTATTGTTGGATTTTAAGAGTTCTCTGTATATTTTGGGTACAAGTCCTTTATCAGGTACAAGTTTGCGATGATTCTTCCCCAAGTGAGCAGGTTTTCGTTTTTTTTTTTAGTCTGTTTCACAAAGCTAAGCTTTTCTTTTTTTTTGTCTTTTTGCCTTATCTAGGGCCGCACCCACAGCATATGGAGGTTCCCAGCCTAGGGGTCTAACAGGAGCTGTAGCCGCCGGCCTACACCACAGCCACAGCAACGCGGGATCCGAGCCACGTCTGCGACCTTCACCACAGCTCACGGCAACGCCGGATCCTTAACCCACTGAGCAAGGCCGGGGATCGAACCCGCAACCTCATGGTTCCTAGTCGGATTCGTTAACCACTGAGCCATGAAAGGAACTCCCAGAAAGCTAAGCTTTGAATTTCAATGATGTCTCACTTGGGAACTGCTTCTCTCATGGACTTTGCTCTTCGTGTTTTCACTAAAGACTTCCAGGTCACCGGATCATCTAGATTTTCTAGGTTATCTTCTAGAAGTTTCTTAGTTTTGCATTTGACATTTAGGCCTATGATCCACGCTGGCCTAATTTTTGTGAAGGGTGGGGTCTCTGTCCAGGTTCATTTTTTTGATGGTGGGGAAGCACGCAGATGTGCAGTTGCTGCAGCGACACTTGGTGAAAAAACGGTCCTTTCTCCCCGAAGTGCCTGTGCTCCTCGGTCACAGACTAGCCGACTGTCTGAGAGGGTCCGTTCCAGGGTCTGTGTGGCCGCCCTTCCGCCACGGCCACAGCGGCTGCGGCAGGGCGCCCCCACCCCGCTCCTCTTCCACGTTGGTGGCTTTCCTGGTGGGCCTGCCTTTCCGTGTACACGTAACGGCCACAATGTCCGTGTGCACAGATACACCCGTATCATCCCCTTCTTTATGAAGAGCCTGTTTTAACTTCATCGTTTTGTGAGGTAAGTCCACTGGTGTTAACTGCCCTTCATTTCTGTTTGTTTGAGAAAATCTTCTTTGCTCCTTTGCTTCTGAAGGATAATTTCCCTACATACACAGTTCCAGGTGGTTTTCTCATTTCAGCACTTCAAATATTTCACTCCACTCCCTTATTCCCGGCCTGGTTTCTGAAGAGACGTCTGACACAGTTCTTACCGTTGCTCCTCTACAGACAAGGTGGTTTTCTCCCCGCCTCTGGCTTCTTTCAAGATGTTTTGTCTTTTATTCTCCGCACTTGGAACATGACACACCCAACCATGGCTTTTTGGTATTTACTTTGCTCGGAGTTCTCTGAGCTTCCTGGATCTGTGGTCGGGTGTCTGCCATTAATCTGGAAAACATCTCAGTCATTTTACTTCAGTGGATCTCGTATTGTTTCTCTCTTCCTCCTCCTCCTGGTGTTTCCACTGTGTGTGTGTTACGCCTTTGCCGCTGTCCCACAGTTCTCGGGTGGTCCGCTCCAGGGTTTCGCGTCCTTTTTCTCATGGCTCTTCAGTCTCGGAAGTTTCTGTTGACATAGCTTCAAGCTGGTTCGCCCGCAGCCACGCCCGGCCTGCCGATGAGCCCGTCCAGGGCAGGCTTCCTTTCTCCAGCGGGGTCTTCGATGTCTGGCGCGTCCGTCTGCTGCCACCGCGCGTCCGCTCCTGCCCGCTGTCCCCCTCCCCCACGAGGGCCCTGAGCGTGTGAATTGGAGCTTTTTGAATCTAAAGTCTGATGTCCCCACATCTGTCCCCTATCCGAGTCCGGCTCTGATGCTGGCTTTGTCTCTGCAGACCGTGTTTGCCTGTTTGTTTACCCTTGTTCTGTTTTGGTTGATTTACATCGTTCCCTCAGCCTCTGCCATCAGGCCGTGTTTTTGCCTGTGGCGCGTCCTGTGGCTGAGAGCTGGGCTCCCACAGCGGAGGCGGGGACCTTCAGCCTGAGGCCTTGGGTCCCTGTGGCCAGGAGTTGGGCCGTGTTTGTTGGCCTGATGTAGCTGTAGGTGCCAGAGGCCAGAATTTCCTTCCGAGCCCTTGATTTTGTTTCCCTGTGCGTCTCTGGATTTCCCTGGAGACCCCTTCTTGAACAGGGCCCGAATCTTGCAGTTTAGCGCGGCCGTGTTGTTGCCCAGGAGCCTGCGGGCGGGTCTTGGCGTGGGGGAGGGGCGTCCCCAACCGCGGGGGCCCTCGTGCTGTCACTGGGTCTGTGTCTCTGCCTGTGACCATCTCGGTTTTCCTCTCCACCTGCAGGGAGACGGCGAGCCCCCCGGGGGGGCAGAGAGCTCTCGGCGCGCACGTCAAGGCGGTTACCCCCCTTCCCTGGGGGGGCTGGGGGACTTGCTCCCGGCGTCCCGCTGACAGCGGGAGGGGCTGGCTTTCTTCCTGTGAGCCTGTCCCCACTGTGCACGGCAGGGTGGAAGCTGGAAGTGAGTTCAACGGGCCTTTAATTTACTTTGCTCCTCAACTGAGTGCAACTCGGATCCACACGGGAGGCAACCCGCAGGCAGGGGCCGCGCCCAGACCAGACAGGTACAACATTTTCCCTCGAGACTCGGAGATTTCGTCGTTATTCTTCCACTTGACATATTTATAAATTCCCGTACTGAGGGATTTCCCTGTGCCAAAATATATTTTCGGGCTTTTCTTTTGGTTATTTAAACTTATCATAAAAAATCACTTAAAATATCTTCATTTACACAAGCAGCAGAACACAGCCGAGTCAGCTGAGTCACAGAACACGACACGGGTTTCATTATTTCTTTCAAACCGGCACCCACCACGGCACTTTCTAACACCTGGAATACGCCTCTGAGAGCCAAGTAACACACTGTCTGAGTGAGAGCTGTTTACCAAAAGAACCCAAGACGAGACTGCTTTCCAAGAGGTGTACACAGCCCCCAGGGCGCGCGTGCGCACACATGCACACACGCACCACGCAAACGGAGCGGGGCACCACCGGCTAGCACCGCTGCCCCGATGCCAGGACGCTGCGTCCCCTGCCCTGAGCGGGGCTCCCTTTGCACCGGGTCCCGACCTGGGCTGGGAGGGAGCCCAGGACGCTCTCCTCCAGGGAGGCCCGGGACCATCCCCGGCCCTGGCGTGGGCAGGGAAGAGCTGCAAAGTATAAACTGAGCCCGGGACAATGACTGTCTATACTTAGAGGTGACAAGAGCACCAAACAATTTAGGTCACAGCCGACGCGAGAGCCGAGAGGCTGAACCTTAACAACTGGCCGCGGTCGCCCATCAGCAGGCCGGACCAGGGCGCCCTCGCTGCAGCCGCTGGTCTGTTCAGATCTGCTCTGGGCTCCCCGTTCGCGCTGATATCGGGCCTGCGGGGAGCTTAAGGCCCACGAAAGGCCCTCCATGTGGAGGAAGGCTCCCCCGTGCAGTGCGGCTGGGCGAGGGCGGGTGGGCCGCCGCCTGCCGCGGCAGCTCTGTGTGTGCCATCCATGAAGACGCACGGAGAGCGTTTTTATTGCAGGCAAATCATATCTTGAGCTCGCACAACAGCAAACTGCAGGGACTTCAAAGGGATTCCAGTCCAACTGGACCTATCACTACAAAACAAATTTTAACTTTATTTTTCGCCAGACCACAGAGGGGCAGAGGCTGTGCCAAAGTAAATGCTCTTGAAACCTCCCCTCTGCATTACCTTTGAACAGTTAATTGGTCTCCTGGAGACAAGGAGGGAAAAAAGAAAAGAAAACAAAATAAAAGATTGACAATGGGATATATTGTTCTTGGACGCAGCAGCCGGGCTCAGCCGTGCTCACGCCGCACAGATACCTGCCAGACTGATCATTAATTTCAGGGAGTCCGCGGCTGCACACAGGAGGCTGGGCGCTGCGGACCGAAATGAGACGTCCTCTGCAGACGACACCAGCAGCTCGCGGACAGGAGGTCCTGCTGCATTTGCATCAGGCCCTTCAACGGACCGTCCTCATGGTCTCCAGGCCGCGCGGCTGAAGCGCTTCTCCGTGGTCGATGCCAGGTCCCAGTGCGGGGCCCTTGGCCTATCTGACCTCTTCCCAAATCCTCCAAAGGGACAAGACACGGCTCTGGGCAGCCGGGAAAGTGAACAGGGCGGGGAGGAGGGGCTGCGGGGACCAAACGGGGTCCCCCACATCAGGACTCAAACGTTATCTCAGTCCCAGAGATCAGAACCCTGCTGGCGGTGACAGGCGACCTCTTCTCAACGCTGTGTCTCCCGCAGCACCGTCCAGCCTGCGGCCCCGGCAGATTTTCGGTCTGATTCCTGACTGAGGCTCCGTTTCCTAGGTCGGGAGTAACACCTGTCTTCTGGCTCCCGTGCCCTGGGAGCTGAGCCCGGACACAGAATGTCATGGCCGTAAGGTCCGTCGAGGTCATCGCAGGCAGGGCCAAGTGTGCTCAGGGGCCGCACCCGGGCCGGCAGGACCACCGACGGTCTCCCATCACCGCCCTCGCTCAGGGGGCGTCCAGGCCTGCAGAGACGTCCAGCCGATGTCGCTCTGACAGCGATGCAGGCGCCTAAGGCTGCCTTGGTGACAAAGCACTCCGGTGACGCCTCCCGAGGAAAAGGCACACGGCTGGCCAGGGAGCACTGCACGCTCGGTCCGCTCTCGCGGACGGCCTCCCCAGAAGGGAAAGGAAAGGAGCAGCACACGTGCACGCACACGCACACACACTCGTACACGCACGCACACCTGCACACTCGTGCACACACACTCGCATTCTCACGCACGCGCACACACGAGCCCACCCACACGCACCCCGAGAGGCGACGGGCACAGGGCGTGTCACCGCAGGAAGGAATGTGTGCGCCTGCCTCGGGCGGTGTCCTGCCACCCGGACTCGCCAGCACTTGTCGAATGTGACGCGGCTTCTGCTTGACTGATGCGCGTGACATCACACTGCAGAGTCTGTCACATTCTTGGAAGAGTCGCTGTTTCGGTTGGCTGCTCGCGCGCGGGGTCCCACGGGCCCGGGAGAGAGCAGGTCTGGGGAGGGGGCCCCTCTCGGGCCCGGCGCCCGGGCGGCTCCCTGCACAGCAGCACGAAGGACTGGGAGTTGAGTAAACGATGCTGTGAATCTCATTTCCGAAAACACTGGGCAGATCCACGTGGAAACGTCTCCTGATTTTGCTGGAAAGGCTGCGGGTCCGAGGCGCCGTGCACCCGCTGCTCGCTCTGCCCCAGGCTACGTTCCTTCTCGCCCCGAAGCTCCGTGCTTCCTACACGCTGACGCTTCTTCCCAGCACACGCACTTGTGAGAAATCTGATGGGATTCATTGATTTTATTCTATAATTTATTTTAAGACAAACACGAAGAAAAGAGAAAAGGGGGATGACCAGAGAAGCCTGGGTGCGCCCTGTAAGGCTGCCGTTAGGAGAAGGCCACCACGCTTCAGGGCCTGGCAAGGTCTCCTCCCGGCCCCCGGCCCCCAACTCGAGGTCAGGGGCGGCCAGACTGCTGGCCTTTCTGGGCAGGCCCACGAAGACCTGCCACTAAGGCGGGCCGGGCTCCCTGCGGGCAACTCTGGGGACAGGCGGACAGGCGGCAGCACGCCACAGACCTGGCAGGTGACCCCGCCAGCCGGGAGTGCGCCCCCAACGCTGACGGTCCCCGCGAGTGTGGATTCTTCTGCAAAGACTCCTGATACTTCAGTTCACAAAAGAAGCGTCTCTGTGGGCCCGGCCGGCCCTGGAGGCCCCAGGCTGCGGCACCCGCACAGCCTCCCGGCCGCTCTCGTCGCATCTGCCCTGTTGAGAGCTGTTCCTGTAACCTCAGGTGCATCACTGACGGCTCCAGTTTTACGCGTCTGAGGATGTCAGTTTGAAGCCTTGTCACCGGGCGAATTATTTCAGTCCAAGAAAGTGGCTGGAGGGCTGGTGGCCAGAGCGGGTTTTGTTCTTCACATCAGCCATTAGGATGGATTCTTCTGCCCCCAGGGGCTGCAAGAACAGGGGCGGCTGCATATAAAAATATGATGAGCTGGTACTGGGGAATAAAAGCTTTGCACATAAGAGGCGTTTTCATCTCACTTGCATTTTCCCTAAATTTGTCTTCATTTAACAATACAACGTTTCTTTGCATCCATCCAACTGCGTCCACACCCGCGAGATGAGGCTTCTCCAGCGTAACCAGTCACATCTCCCCCGTCCTAAAATCCCCTAGGTTATCGAGAGGAGTTTTTCTAACTCTGCGAACAGTACGTTTTAGATCTTGCAAAAGAGCTGGCTTGGGCCTCCACACACCTGGCCCGGCCTAAATGGAACCTGCCGTCTCAGCTCTGTGCTGAGACAAGCCAGGAGAAGGCGTGGAGCCTCAGCGTCCTCGTTTGTAAACTGAGAAGAGAAACAAAGGCCCCAGTTTGCAGCGTCGCGGGAGGAGCGCACACAGCGCTGTGGAGCACCGGAACTCTCGGACGCGGCCTGGGGCGCGCGAGGGCCGGGGGTCCTGCGAAACGGTGCTGCCGAGGCTTGAGCAGCTGAAACCGCACTTCCCACAGGAACCAAGAATCTGCTTGCAGGCACTGACCCCGACACCGACCGCGAGCCCACGTGAGCCCGGAACCCGCAACGCTCACACCTCCCCCGAGGGAGCCGAGGACGCGCACAGGGTGAGGCAGCGGCACCGGGACGGCGGACGCGGGGATCGCGGAGGGTCTCACGGCCACTGTCACGCAGAGGCCGCAACACCAGACTCCAAGCGAGTGGCCCCCTTTCTATGACACTCGGGAGAGAAAAGGCTAAAGTGGGGGAGGGATTCTCGAAGGGGCAGGGGAGAACCCTGGGCGGGGTCACACGGAGCGCAGCCAGCTGGGCGCGTGGCTCCTCCCTGAGAGAAGGGTCACCTCCTCAAAGCCGGCGGGGAGCCAGGCGCGGGGCCGGCCGGTCTGCTCACCTGCGGCTGGAGCCTCGCTGGCCTGGCCTCAGGCTCCAGTGGCGCTTTTCCAAGAGGTCCTTCTCACTCGAAACCTCCCGTTTTAAAGCCACTTGCCCACCCCCAGAAGGCAGTGAGGCTCAAAAGGCGGTGCGGGTGTGCTGTGTTCTGCCCGGCGCTGTAGGAACAGCCCTCAGGCCACGGAGGCTGGACCCACGAACGCAGAACCGCGGGTACGGAAGCCGTGAACTCTGACCTGAGTGACACAGTCAAAGTCAAAGCCCTGTTTAATCTTCAGAAGTAATTAAGAGGCCGACGGCCCGAAGTCCTGGTCTCTCCCGTGCTCACAGAGGACGGCGTCACACCTCCAGAGCTGGGCTCCCCGCCGGGCCTCTCCGCCTGCACGAGCCTCGCCTTCGACTCCGAGAGGCGGGTGCCGGCACCAGCGTCTGAGAGAAGGAGCCGACCAGAGAGGGCGGGAGGGGCCCGGGGCACGGAAGCGGGCACCTCAGGCTCTGGGCGAAGAAACAGTCATGGCTCTTTCACTCAGTATTTCTTGGGGTTACTAATTAATGATGGGTTTTCGTTTGTTTTCCTTTTTTCAGCTGTACCCGCAGCATACAGGAGCTCCTGGGCCAGGGACCGAATCCAAGTCGCACCCAATGCTGGCTCCTTAACCCGCTGAGCCACAGCGGGAGCTCCATTAATCAGGATGCGACTGTCACATCCTGAAGGCTTCTTTTCCCATCCCGAACCCTGGCACCTCTTCCCCATTCTGGGGGATCGTGCCCCAAGGCAGAGGACAGGGTCGTGCTCTGGGACAAAGCGGGGCTGCAGGCTGGGGACGTGGGGCCGTCTGGGTGGCAGCGGGGGCACCGCCCCGCCGGGCCGCAGCTGTGAGGTGAGCAGTGCTGGCGTTTCCCAGGCTCTGGTCCTGGAAACCTGAGACGACGCTGCTCCTCCCGGCAGCGCAGAGCGGGCGCTCAGCGGGCGTTGGGACTTGTCTGGTTCCCTCTCGAGGACGACGCCTGCCAAGTATCTACAGATTGCGCTGAAGTCGCCAGGCAGCGGAAGCCGCGCCCAGGAGCCGGCGCAGGGCTGCTGGGTCCCCGCGCCCCACGTCAAGGCTGGCTGCGGGCGGGCCCAGGGCCTGCAGGCCTCGCGGACGCCTGGCCTCCTTCTCCGCAAAACATTCTCTCCTCGGCCTCTGGCAGACGCGCTCCCCGTGGCCTCTGATCACAATACTGTCTTCCGAGGACGGTGCTTCTGCCTATTTAGAGCACCCGGGGCCTCAGAGCCGGGTCCTCGGCATGGATGCCATGAGCCCAAGCGGGCCGCACTTGGAAGCACACGATCCCCTCCCTTCCTCTGAGCAAGCCCCCGGCCGCGCCTTCTAAGGCAGCCTGGGTGCAGGTGTAGACCCAGGGAGGCGGCAGCTGTGGGGCCAAGCTGCTCCGGATCTCGGGCCGGCCTCAGCCCCGCTCCACAGGTTAGGACCACTCGCTCCCTGCGGGATCAGTAAGAGGAAGGACTGAGCCACTCAATGCACCCTCCCCGGATGCAATGACACAGTTTTGACGAGATTTTTAAAGTTAGGGCAGCTGAAATTTGTTTTTTTATAGTCAGATAATAGCGCCACCTGTTGAAGTACTGCAAAACCTCATTTCCTCCAGCTCGAAGCATGCCCACTTTGAGTAAGGCAGGCGGTTTGGAATCCTGGGTGGAACTGGAGTTGAGGCGGGTCCAGTCCATCCCCGTTTCGTTTTGGGCTAAATCACAAGATGAGAGACGAGCCGCCCGCGTCCCCCCAGCACCTCACCTGCGGGCGGCTCAGGCCTCGTGTTTCCGAGGCTTTACCGCCAGGAGACGCGGTGCAGCAGCGAGCACAGGACTGCGTGTCAGGGCCACGGTGGCCTGGCTCCCATCCCGCAGGCAAGGAGGCCGCTCGCAATCCAGGGCGAGATGGGGCCCAAGGTCAAACAGGTGCTGAGTATCAAGGTCAGGACCTGCGTTCACGCCCCAGCTGCTCTGAGTCCTGCTGCGCGGGGTGCGGGGCTGGCGTTTACGCGGGTGCCTGGCAGGCGGGTGCAGCTGTGCTGGGTGCTGCCCGGGCGCTCGGGAGACAGAGGTGGGCGAGGCTGGGCTGTGATGGGGGCGGCTCCTCAGCGGACGCTCCACAGACAGAGGGACAGACTCAGAGACCGGGGGGCGAGGGGCCGCCCTGACCTCCAGCTTCCTGCAGCCCCGTCCAAGTGCCCCGGCGGCAGCAGATGGGTCGGGGGCGCTGAGGAGAGGTGGGGGGGCTGGAGGGGAGGCTGGGGGCGGCCTGCGACTCTATTCTGAGTGACGTGGCGGCAGCAGACGGGTCGGGCGCAGTATCGACGAGCTCAGTGTTTTGAAGCCTCACCCTGGCTGCTGTCCGTCCGCGGGCTGAGCTGAGGGGCAGGGGCGCAGCCGGGGGAGCAGGCGGTGGCGGGAGCTCCCGACTTGGAAGGAGGCGGCAGCGGTGCTGGATTCTGGGCACCTGTTTCCTTTTAAAGGCGCGTGGACAGCGCTGCTGATGGAGGAGACGTGGGTGCGAGAGAAAGAGCGACTCTGCAGAAACGAACGCCACGAGGCGCGGGCAGATTTGCGGCAGTGATTTTTCCCACTTCGGTTTCTCTTCAAGGGTCATGAATTTATAAAAAAAGATCGGCTCTCCACACACACTCAGGCTTTGACGGGACGGCCACAGCCGGACTCTGACCCGGGCCGTTCGCCAATGCCGGGGAACCCGAACCTTCCCGCCGCTGCCGTCAGGGACTTTCTCAGAAAACCGTCCCGCAGGAGGGTGGCTGAGAAAGAGGCTCTGAGCCACCGTCCGCGCCAGCGGCTTGTCACGGCCCGAGCCGTCTGCCAGGTCAGAGACCCAGGAGCCTCTGCAAACGAGGAGCTGAGAGCCCGTAAAATGACTTCAGTGCAGGCCTCTGCGACGAGCTGTCCGAGCTTTCACTACCCAGCACGAAGTGACTTGTGTTTTCTGAACGCGCTGTCTCGTGACTAATGCCAGCCGGGCGCCGGGCGATCTGGGGACACTCCTGGGGCTGAGCAGAGCTGTGACTGAAACCACAGCCACCGTGCGCCCTGGACACACCGGGGCGCCGCGGTAGGACACTGGCCATCAGGGGAGCGCGTTTCCGGCGAGCTGAGCAGGCACACTTGTGGCTCCAGCGGCCACCCGCCCTCGCTGACGCGCAGACCTCCTTCCTTCTTTGCGGTTTCCTCCCCGGGTTCTGGCCCAGTTGCCTCTCCACGGCCTGCAAGCCGCTGGGACACAGGTCCAGAGCGGCGCCCGCGCAGAGGCAAGACCCTCCGGCGCTCCAGCCCATGCCTGCGGATTCCGCGCCTTTCCGGCGTGGCGCGTCTGGGCCTCTAACCCTTCCGGGGGGTTCTCTCCGGCCTCAGGGTGAGTCTTCACGCACGCGTGCTGCTCAGGTCTCTCCTCCGCACGCCAGGGGCCTGGCAGGTGTCTGGAGCCGTCTGCACAGCCCTGCCCTCACCCGCTGCTGCCTGCTCTCCCGGTCCGTCACCTCCGGCCCCTCAATGCGGGCGTCCCCGCCTCGCCCGGCTCCTGTCCCTGTGCTGTGTCTTGGAAACTGGCAGGGCGGTGAGCCGGGCCCTTAAAGGACCCACTTCACTTCTTTCCCGTGTCTCTGGTCACTGTTCCCTGCTGCCCGACGTCGCGAACACCGAGGACCGTTTTCCCACGTGTTCTGTGTTTAGTTTCGCCCGCTCTGGACAGGACGGCAAGTCCGGCCCCCAGTCCCCCCGCTCGGCTGGGCCTGGGCGCCCTGCATGCTTGACGCGTTATCACCTGGCGCGGCCACCAGCGCCTGCCTCCTTCAGAGGAGGTCACGTCAAAATGATAAAGTGTCACCAGCAGGAGTGCTTGTGCGCCTGCCTCCCCCCGTCACTGAGCAAGGAACGCGCCCCGGTGCGCTGCGCTTACGCCCATCACCCGACGCTGTAAGGAGGAGGCTCGCCGCGGCTGTGAGGCCGGTCAGCGTCAGGCCGAGGGCTGAAGCAAGCCCGTCTGGTTCCCGGGCCTGAGCGCCCCTGAGCGCACTCGGGACAGGCCCACGGGCCACCAGGGACGTCCGGGAACGAGGACAGCACCGTGATGGCTCCTCCCGGCAACCCGGAAACGCGACGTGACGAGCATTCTGCTCACGGTCCCGAGACGCCGCTGGCTGCGCGCTACCCCCCGAGGAAGAAAGCGCCAGGACGCGGGGCTCGCGGTGTTAAAAGTAAATTTTAAATGTTGGGAACATCAATTTTAAGATTGGCAAAAAGCCTCTAACAAAAAATTCGATTTAAATAAAAGTTAAGGACTCAGACTTAATGTTCTTTAGGGTCATATCTATACATATATGTAGTCATCTGGGTCCTAACTTCAGAGTTGTTAACATTTCTTAACACGCAGGTTAAAATCAGTCAATTTGTGTGGTGTCCTCAGCTGTACCTACTCCGTGCCGTCACTGCACCGACCTGACACTGAAAGGGCGGCCTCCTAGGAACTGAGGCTCAGAGAGGTCGGCGGTATGTCCAGGGTCACACAGCAGTAAAGGGAGCTGCTGGGGTTGGGGGTTTCTTCTGTGCTTGCTGAGAACAGGTCAGGCTTATTACACTGCGTGTTTGCCGCTGGCACACCAGCCCCAGAGGCCACAGGTCAGCTGCCGATGGAGAGCAGTGGGGACGGTGGGCGGGCGCCGGCAGCACGGCCTCTCACCCGGCCAGGACGCCGTGTGTGTTACGCCGTGAGTGTTACAGAAACTCAGAGAAGCCTGAAGACCACTTACGGTGGCAATAAACCAATTTTTAAATTAGAGACCATACATCTGCTGAAATGAAAAACACCTATTGTTTTGTAGATTCCTACTTGGCTTGAGTGTTAAAGACTCAAGGCAAACACTGGGTCCTGAGCACAGCTGTCGAAGCTGCTAGATTAAGGGGCCTCTTCGCGCAGCTGCAGGGAGAGAAGCCGCTGCGGACAGGGCCCCTCTGGGCTCCCTGCTCCCTCCTGCTCACTCGTGTTAAAAACAACATTCATGTTTCTTTCTAGGAGTAAACTAAACACCCGGACTTTCCAGAAGGTGAAACCGAGGGGTTGGCCCTCACGTGGAGGACGTCGCTGGCCTCCAGAGACGGGCCGTCCGCGTCACCGCGGAGAGCAGGCTGTGTGGGGGGAGCGGGCCGGTGGGCTCGTGGGGCGGCCCGAGTTCTGGCGCAGCTGTTGACCTCCGCAGGGGCCTGACCTCAGTCGTAAACGACCTCGGAGCCTCCTGCAGAACGGCCGGGCCACGGGCGGGCTTTGCAAAAGGACAAAACCTAACTGGCCCTGGACCTCACAGCAGCACCGCTGGGCACGTGGCCACGGCCCCGCCCGGCACGTCCTCACACGAGCCAGTCGGTGACATCTCCTGCTGCTGCAGGAGGGACGACAGAGACGCCCGGGGAGCGCCCTTCTAGCCGCTGTCTCGTGCAGCAGCAGGTGTGTAGCAGGTCAGCCCTTCCAAGTCGGCCCTCGGCTGGGACGGAGTCTGGAGGCGGCTGTCCCAAGGCTGCGAGCAGGACGCGTGCTCCCCAGGGTCCTGCCCTCGGCTCTGAGGCTCCAGCACCTGCTCCTCCGAGCCCACGCACCCTGTCCCGCCTCGACCGCTGGAGCCCGCGACCCAACCCCGAGAACAGGCTGAACCGGAGCCGAGAGCAGTCCCACACTCGTGTGCTTGCTTGGAGGTGACGATCGGGGAGAAGACGGTGCTGGGGACAGGAGGGCACAAGGCGGACGGCGAGGCCACGGCAGCGGGCCGCGCGCATGGCAGAGAGAAAAAGCAGAGGAAAGCCGGAGGGGCTGAGCCGCACCCGCCCCAGGCCCGGCTTGAGGAAGAAGGAAGCAGCTCTGACGAGGTGTGACTCGACGCTCCGACACGAGGAAGGGACGCTGGGCGGCGTCTGCACACCTAGCGCCCGCGTCCCGCGGGGGGACCGCGAGCAGCCACCCTCCGTCCTGGCCACGGGCGCGCGAGGTGCCAATCCTGGTAAAACAGCTGAAGAATTTTCCCCTGTGCTCGGCTGACGGCGCTACGTGAGCAGACAGCCGCGGGCCGACGCCCCGGGCCCTCCTCGGCGAAGAGCGGGAGGTGAGCTCGCGGGCCTGGGGCTCCGACCGCCACCGCGAGCCTCGCCAGGGCGTCTCCGCTGCTTCTCAAGACGAGCGAGGTGGCGGGCGGGCCCACAGGCGAGGGGCTGAAGGGCTGCGGTGACCTGGCGGCACCAAGGCCTGGACGCCGAGCCCGCCGCCTCCGCTCCTCCCGGGGCCTGGCGCCAGTAAAGGGAAGTGACGGCAGCTGCCGCAGACACAGCTGCCGCAGACAGACCCGGATTTAACCGCTTTAGGGCCACGAGGTGGCGGAGGAGGTGTGACTGGGGCATCGGTGACCCTGGGGTGGACAGCAGTCCTTAGTGTCCGCTTCAGAAGGTGGAAAGAACCTGGTAGGGCTGAGTGAGAACCAGACGCCAGCGCCTGGGCTCAGGCCCGCCACACGGCCGGTGCCGACGACCCGCGTCTGCAGGACCGCACAGCTGCCGTGTGAGCCCACGTGCCGCCAGCTGGGACGCTTAGAGCCCTGGCGCCTGCGTGCCCCCAGTGGAGTTCCTCTCCAGAGACGACGGCCATGCCTGGCGGGCAGGTGCCACTCAGGTCCCAAGGCCCTGTCCCCGCATGTGGCCTGACACAGGCAGCATGTGCACAGCCCTTTCCACAGAGCAGGGAGCCACGGGACTGGCCCGTCCACGGGAGGGCTTTGCCAGAGTCACTCCGCGAAGCTGGTTCAATAACGGGGTGGCGGCTCCCGCCAGCCGGCCCGGAACCTTCCCTGCCTCAGCATCACCGGGATGGCTGGTCACCCACCAGCAGAGACGGAGCGAGTAATAAAACCCAAGACCTAACTGGACTTCACAGAGGACGTTCCTAAACACAAAACAACGCGACCACCACGAGCCTCTGCACCCCTCACGCCAGCGGTTCCCGAAGTGCAGTCCCCAGACCCACAGCACCAGCGGCCCCACAGACGAGTCTGCAGCCAGGCCAGGCCGAGAGAGTCACTGCAGGGACGAGGTCGTGGGACCCGGGGTCTCACCAGCCTCTGGCAAGTCCGAGAGCCTCTGGTCCAGACAGGAAGTTGACCTCAGACTAGACGCCAAGCGAAACGAAAGCCTCGAAAGCGCGCGAGAGAGCTTCTCTCTTGTACGCTGTCATTTACTCCACTTCTGGGGACTCACGGTGACCTGGGAAACGCCACGCCCCACGGCTCCAAGAGGAACGTGCACCCCACCCACCGGCTGTGGCCTCCCGCGGAAGTGTTTCTGCTGGAGAGTGAGGAGGGTGCACGGGGCTCCCCCCGGCCCGCAGCCGGCCCGCTGCCTCTGTGGCCGCCGCGCCAGGGCCCTGCTCCGGCCTGCAGCCTCGGGGACAGCAGCGCCGGGTCCTGGGTCCTGCGCTCTGTGCGCACAGGCCCCGCGGGCACAGCAGCGTCTGCGCGCTGGGCGGGCGCCCGGGCCAGCAGCACTCAGATCTGGATGCGGACTTGCGTCCCCGAGACGCCCCTGCCTGTGCTGCAGTCGGGACTGAGGGGGTGTCGCCAGCGGGAGCAGGGCCCGTGGCCGAAGGGCAGCGCGAGGCCCGCGGCCCGTGGGGAAGGGGCCTGGTTTCCTCTTCCGCGGTGGCGGTGCTGTTTCCTCAGGAAGGAGCAGAGAAGTTTCTCCTTAGGACTCTGTGAGCTTTTTGTCACGTGGCCAATGGAAATTCCATGAGCCCCTGGCTTCTCACACTCAGACCGGCCTGCCACCACCGAGGGGGGCAGCTCCCAGCCGTGTTCTCATGCAAAACTGCAGGGGCTGCTTGGAGTGTTGGGGGGGCGCTTACAAACCGCTAGCCCCCCGCCCTTGAGGCCCCACCGCGACGTGTCAGTAAGAAGCACAGACCTGGCCGCGCAGCCAGACGGGAGCCTGCAGGGCCTCGAGAATGAGGTCCCACTGAGGCTGGGCATCAGGCTGGAAGAACGAGCCTAAGACTTTAGAGGCTGGAGAGAAAAGTAAAGAAAACGGGTGAAGGGAAAAGGGTGAGGAGCCAGAGGTGAGGGGTCGAAGGGGACAGGGCCTGGGGCAGCTGGGAGGGGTGGCAGGGAGGCTGGAGCCGGAAACGCTGGAGCCGGGTTCCCAGACCGGGGCTTGAGCGCGGTGGGCGGGCTGCCCCTCCCGGAGGCTTCGGGAGCTCGTCCCGGGCCTCTCCCGGCTTCGGAGGCGCGGCAGCCTCGGGCGGGGCTCGTCGCCTCCCTCTCAAAAGCCCGCAGTGCGCAGGAAGCGTCCGGGCGACCTGAGTCTCGAGCTGGATCACTGAGCCCTCGGCAGCCACGGCCCGGGGCTGGGACAGGGGCCCTGGGGAGGCTGCCGCCCGGACCCCGGCGGCCTCTCCTTCCACGCTGTCACGGGGGCACGGGTCCCCGCAGAGGCGCCCGCGGTCCTCGCTTACGGGAGAGACCCCACGTCGGCGCTCCTGCACGTTTTCTACGGGAGGCCCTCAAATGCATAAACCTCCACAGAAACTGGGTCTCCTGGTTGATCCATTTTGTCCATTGGTTCAGAGTCAAGGGGAAGCTAGTGCTTAATTTGAAACACTTTGTATTTAATGATGTGGCAGAAATCTTACACTGTGGAGGAGTGCAGGAAAGGAGCGTTTCCTCAAGGAAAATTTCTCCACGCTCCTCCGAACTTATCTGAGTACGAGACTTCCTTCGTAACGTAAGACGACGTCTCTCTCTCATTCTGAACTACTTTTGAGAGGTTTTGTTTTCATTCTGAATGTAGTTATTATGTTTGCTGGAAAAAAAACCCAGACAGCCTTTCATTTCATTTTCCCATATGCAGAAAAGCCATCAGAAGAAAACTGAGAGAAATCGTGATGTTTGGATCCAAAGGAGCTCCCAGCGCGACCCAGAGGGAGCGTGGCCAGCGGCAGGTCACCGGGGGCCCTCGGAGCAGACCCACGGTCGTTGGGCTTCTACACACTCCGAAATGAGGCGGGAGCAGCGCCCACTTTTAACGCTTGTGAGCAGCTAGCAGGGGTGACTTAAGGGCCTCTGCGTGTCAGGGACACCACCCGGGAGGGGCCCGGCCAGGTCACGGACAGCAGCATCCGCGTGCGGTGTCCTGCAGCCTGGAAGCCCCTCTGTGTGGTGGACGTTCACGACCCAGAGGCGCTGCCACGGGACTCGCCGAGGCCTCTCCATCCACCTGTGCTCACAGGACCCCCGGCGCGGCCGTGCCCCGGACGCCAAAATCCACCCCAGCCCCGTTCTTGGAGCCCGAGACCAGTTCCGCACTCGGGAAGATAACCGACCAACGGCAGCAGTCGAGCAGTCAGAGCTCTGAAGAGTGGGCGACGCGGCCCCAGCCCCGGCGGCAGGACACGCGGGCGGGCGGGCGGCACAGGGGGCCTGGGCCGGGGAGCCGCGGGGGACCGGGGGCGGTGACAGCACGGTCCGACCCCTCTCTCCCTCCCGATGGCGGGGGAGCCCGCGGGCTGCGACTCTCTCTGCCCACCTTCTTCACCTGGCTGGTGCTGACTGTTCCCAAGTGCAGGCGCCCCTCTCGGCTTGAACGTCGCCCGTGTCTCCTTCCCACGGAGGATGAAAGGCACGTGAGGGCGGCCCCGTCCTCGGCTTGACGGGTGCTGCTGGCAGAGTGACAGATCTTTAAGTCCCACTTGACCACCGAGCACGGGTGGCTTTACTCCGGAAGGCGAGGCCCGGGCACGAGCGGGACACGCGCTCGGGGCGCGCCTGTGAGGTGAGGCAGGCGTGGAGGCCTCTGGTTCCTAGAGGCGCACGTCAGCACGTGCCCGGCCCGCCCGTGTTCCCCACAAAGGCCGGGAGCTGACTGCGGCTCCCGCCCCATCAGTCCCGAGAGCCCCGCTCCCCGTGCGCAGACAGCCCCGTATTTCTTCCGCAGAGTCTGACATTACGAACATCCGACTCGTGACGCAAAGACAGACAGCCAACAGGCTTGGGCCGGTTCAGGCCAGATTCCGCTGCCAGGTCGGGGTAGGAGAAAATGACCGGGTCTCCAGAGCTTTCTGGATTCGGGGACCCTGGTTGGGGCCGGGGACGGCGTGGGCTGCAAGCGCTCCCGCGTGATGTGCAGGGTCACAGAGGCAGAAGCGGGCGCTCGCTGGGCGTCGGGGAGGGTCAGGAGCTGGGGGCACAGTGGTGACATCAAGTCCCGGGAGGAAGCGTCTCCACTGTCCCCCAGGGTCGGAGCAGCCAGCCATGGACGGTGGGTGGGGACCCCGCCGCTGAGGGCGCTGAGGGCGGGGGCTGGGCAGCCCGTCCTGTTCTCTCACCTGCACAGGTGCGGTCGTCCTGGTTGCATTTTTTTTTTAATTTTATGGCCGCACCCCACGGCATATGGAAGTCTGCAGGCCGGGGATCGAATCCAAGCCAAAGCTGTGACCTGTGCTGGATCCTTCGACCCACTGCACCAGGCTGGGATTGAACACTCGTCTTGACAACGACCTGAGGCGCTGCAGTCGTATTCTTAACCCACTGCACCGCAGCGGGACCTCCCAGCTGCACGCTTTTCCCACTGCCTTTTGCGCGCAGCATTCCGGCTCGAGCACTCCCCTCGGCCGGTCGACGCTCTGCACAGAGGCAGCCTTTGGCGGCTCTGCTGCGTTAGGTGCGTCTGAAGCGCCGCACGGTTGCCCTGCGCGACTGGATCTGCGTCCACAGGTCTCCAAGCCCCGAGGTCGCTACAGGCCGTCAGGCAGGCGAGGAGGCACGGGCGTCTCTTTCCGTCCCCGGCTTTTAACTTCCCAGGCCTTTGCTGTCAACTGAACTGGGCCTGGGAACGGCGAGAACTGGCGGTTTGGGGACCGGAGGCTGGTGGTTTCGCAGTTAAGGGAGTCCAAGTTTCGGCACCTCTGAGATGTTGCTTACCCCAGATTTCGATGTAATTGCTGGCTGGGAGGAGAAGGAATTACAGTCGCACCTCCCGCCCCACCGGAGCCGCGTCTCTGCCAACCAGGCTTCGGCGGGACGTGAAGACAGCAAGGCCCGGGCACAAGGTTTCGAGGTCAGAACACAGGCTGAAAAGACTCCCCTGCTGAGTCTTTGCAGCCACGTGCCCGCATGCCGCACGGACACAACCAGACCTCCGACGGGGGAGAGCATGCTCGAAGGACAGCCAGGAGGCCGTGTCTGAGGGGTCAGCAGGGCTGAGGGGTCAGCAGGTCTGAGCGGTCAGCAGGGCTGAGGGGTCAGCAGGTCTGAGGGGTCAGCAGGTCTGAGGGGTCAGCAAGGCCTGCTCCAGGACCCGCACCACGTCCCTGCCAGGCTGACCACCCAGACCCGGCATCGGAAGTGGCCCCACAGCAAAGTGGCTCGACCTGCCTGACGGGTGCTCCCGCTTATTTCGTGTTTCAGATACGTCACTGGGGAGAGAGGCCTGGGCCCTGACGTCACTTGAGACGTGCTCTCGGGGAGGAAAACGCCAGCACCAAGCCGTTCCTGGTGGCAGACCTCACAAAACAGGCTGCCCCCCGCCCCGCGCCGCTCACGCAGGTCATTAAATGGCCTAAACGTTTCCGAGAACAAGGAAAGGCCTACGAAGTCGAACTGAGAATAAGTACACCCATCCCATCCACGTTTCCTACAACCACAGCCCCGGCACACGGGAGCTCCTGGGCTGGGGATGGGATCCGAGCCTCGTCCACAGCAACGCGGGACCCTCAACCCGCTGAGCCACACGGGAGCTCCATTCACATGTGCTTCTCACGGCAAGGAGAGGCAAGGCCCTGTGCTCACCCGCCAGGTCAGAGTGGGGGCCCCAGACCCGTGAACGGAGGGGCGCCCCCGGGCTGGGGAGGCGGCAGCGCAGACGCGGGGCCGGCCGGGGCTCTCGAGGGCGGGCGGGACCTGCGGGGGGGACCCCATGGTCAGCACGGTGACGGGGTGCGGGGGGCAGACGGGCAGGGGTCCGCAGAGTGTGACGTGGGCAGCCACGGCTGAGGCATAAAGAAGTCCCCTCGTGTCAGACAAGTGGGCAAAGGGCTCCGACGAAGGGGGGGTGCCGGGGTCCTCCCGCCCACTCCGGCAGAACGTTCTCTGTGAGTTCAGGACACACGGAAGGAGGGGCCGGGATGGCCAGCTGGGCCTTGGGCTCTGAGAAGGCGCCTCGAGCCCCAGAGGAGCCCCGTCAGCAGAGAAGGCGGAGCCTGAGTTCGCCTCCTACTCGGCCACAGCTCACAGCTTCCGTCTTTCCTTTCAACCAGACCAGGAGCCCTGCTTCTTCACGGTGAGGACAGCATGTACCAGCCCCGCACAGACACGGCTGGGGGCGGGGCCTGTGAGCGGCTCAGCCTGGGGGGGGCTCTGTAAGCCGCGCCCGCGGTCTCCAGATGCCCCGCTCCATCAGGGCGAAGGCAGAAAGGGCGGTACCAGGGGCTCGGGCTGGGCCGCGCCTCGGAGCTGGAGCCGGGCTGCGGGTCTGGGACTGGGGGGAGCCCCGCCTTCCAGGGAGGCAGCCTTTCAGCCCTAAACCTGCACTCGCCGGGGCCGGAGCCCCCGACCGAAGAGCCTGCACCTCGTGCCACAGCTTGTGGCTTAAGGGCAGAACTATTTCTGGAACCAGTAAAACGACCTGTGTGCGTAAAACGATAGCAGAAAACCCCAGCCTGCACACGCTCGCTGAATGTAAATGACTTCAGATCTTAAAAAATCGTTTTTATATTGCCTAAATCCCTGAAGCCTGAGCCCACGCTCAGCTGGAGGCTTCCCAAGAGTCACCGCTTGTCAACACGGCCCGCGGAAGCCGCTGTGTACCTCGCCACGCCTGTCACGTCGCTGGGCCTCTAGCGCCGCTGATGTCCCCAGATGGGGAGAGACGTGTGCGCACGGGGCTGAGCCACGGCGGGCGGGCAGGGCCGAGGCAGATCCGGGAAGGCGATCCATCACGCTGATTGATGGCAGCCTCAGACGGCGAGCTGACCCCCGGCTCCTTCTCCACATCTGCCCGGGCTCACTCCCCAGTCACCGAGCGCTCCGGGGCCACGTGCACGGGATCGAGGCACAGAGTCAGGTCCCCAGCCCCTCGGACGGCTGCGCAGAGGCGGCTCCAGCACGAGCACGGGGACACACAGCCTCGCGTCACGGCCAAGGGGGGCGCAGGCGCGGTCCACGTTGACACTCAGCCCCTGAAGATGCGGGGCCGCCGGGCCAGGCGGACACGAACTTGGGCTGCTGAGCTTCTGCCATCACCTTAACTTTCACCCCCGAAGGTCTTCGGGGCTCCTAAGACCCCGCCCTGGGTGGGAAACCTGTCCGCGCTCTGTCAGCAGAGAGGCCACCACGCTCTCCCCAAGGCCCGGGAAGATCGTGTGTGTCACCGGGTCGCTGTGCTGTGCAGCAGAAACTGGCACAACACCCTAAATACCGATGATAATAAGATAACTCAAAAGGCCCAGGGAGCTTGTGAAGGGATGGCCACACGTCATCAGACGGAACCAGCTGTGATCACTGAGTGAGCACCCAGGAGCTAAAGCCCCACACAGGGTGCGGGGCGGCACCGCAGCCGGGAGCGGAGAGGAAGGGCGGGCGGGCCCTGCCTGCAGCTTCACCTGCTCAGCGCGGAGGCTGGAAATGAGCGCCGAGTCCCTGCAATTACCCAGAACACGTGGCAGTCCCAGCGCCCTCCCCTGGGGACAATCGGCTTTCATCTGATTCTCCACGAGGTTAATGAGGCCGGAAAGGTGGGGACACCTGAGCTCAGCCTGCGTGCCGCCCGGACGCGGACCCCGCCCACTCGCTCGGGTCCTGCGCTCCCAGACCACCGTTCACCTGCTCGGAGGATGTGCCCTAGAGAACCGCCTAGAACCGCAGGCCCGGCCGCCGCCGTGACACAACACACCTGCAGTGCTGCTTCTGGCCTGAAACGCGACTTTCACGCGGCCCCCGGCCTCTTCTCCACAGACACGCGGGACTCGCCCCGGTCAGACTCGCACCTTTACAATCAGGAAGAAACAGCACGGGGGGGGGGGGGTCACTGGAGAAAACGCGTCTGCCGCTGTCTGCACGCGACCCGCCCCGGACACGGCCTGCACATCTGGGGCTATTCCTGCAGTTTTCACACATTTGGGGCATCTCGCTTGTCTCTGTCTTGTCCACCGAGACCCCGGGCCACCCGCAGCGACGGGGGAAGACGCCGGGTCCTGGGAGGCGTGCCAGCCACGTGGCATCATAGGCGCCACGGTGGGCGTCCAGGGCGACGTGACATGCCAGCCACGGAGGCATCGCCCACAGGACGTGCCCGCACAGCCCCCGCCCCCTCACCCGAGCGCCCCTCACCCGTTTAAACCGCCATGACCGTGACCTGCTCTGATCCCCTCCACCTAGACACAGACGCGGGGGAGACACCCGCCTCGGGGGGGCGCTCGGCTCCGGAGTGGCTGCACAAGGTGCTGACCCGCGTGGCAGAAAACCCGGGACCCGGCCTGAGGAGGCTCCTTGATGATAATCACAGCAATTCGGGCTAATCTGGTGTCTTTGATGGTAAGGCCTCAACATGCTTCACAAGCATGAATTTCACCTGCCGGCACTTTCGTGCAGTTGGTACAATCACCCGTCATTTGAAAGACGGGGGAGCAGGCGTGCACCAGGTGGAGACGAAGATAAACATGAGCCTTTCAAACGCTGCCTCCTGTCCTGACTCCTAATCATCCGACACAACTGTTTTCCGTCAGGGGAATAATCCAGAACCGCGGCAGGGCTTGGGGGACAGCAGCCGCAGCACCACAGCCTGCCCTGCTGTCCGCATGCGGGTCGGGGCCCCGAGGCCACCCGGGTCGACTAGGAGGGGGGAACAGCGGCTCAAGTTCAAGAGCAAACACACCCTGACTTCTCAGCCTGTGGCACAGACCCTGGAGCCTAAGGGCGTCAGACGCTCAGCTCAGCTGCCTGGAACAGCTATAAGAGGAAGGAAGACAGCAAAGAGGCTGAATTTCCTTCTTTTAATAAAAAAAAGAACAACATCGTGAAAGATGCAGACGGGAGAAGAGTGTCTCCAGGGAGCGAGGGGTCGTCTGGCGTGGGGTCGGCAGCGGGTGGGAGCAGAACCACCTACAGGACACTTGCTGGGGGACCAGCCCCGAGCCGGAGAGCCGGACGGACGGACACCCTGTGCGCTGCCGTGTCCAGTTCTCTCTGCTGAAGAAAGCTGGCAGCGACGGCCGCGGGAGCTGCGAGGAAACTGTGGACACGTGACTTCGAAGGGCCCAGGGGCGGAGGCCACTCCGCTAGAAAGGAAGGACTGCGGCCACGTGGACACTGCTGCCAGTCTGTTTGGTATTTAGCCAGATAAACCCAAAGACGGGGGACGTGCTGGCCTGGTGGCAAATACACTAAAGGAAACGCAGTCAGAACTGTTCCCTAGGCTGCCGCTGTCCCTTTGGGACGGGCCTTTCACTGACTGACTCCCGTGGGTGAACAGCTGTCCTCTTTCTCCCTCCGGAGCGCCCGCGAGCTTCGGCAGCAGGCGGTGACCGGGCCAGGCTCCCCCGCTCTGCCTGCTCGGGCCTCCCTCCCTGGTGCTCGGCCTCGCACGCCCTCCCGGGCTTCCAGACGGGGCGATGGCACCTTGGTCCCAGCAGCGGCTCACCTGCAGGGCAGCTGGGAGGGGCTGACTCTCGAGGAGAGCACTTCATGTCGCTGACCCAGAAATATGCTCAGGTCCACGGACACGTACCACCCACCACGGCTGAGCCAGGACAGGCTCCACGTCCACGGACATGTGCCACCTACCAGGGACGAGCCAGGACAGACTCCACGCACACGCACCACATGCCAGAACAGGCTCAGATCCATGGACGTGTGCCCCCTGGCACAGACGAGCCAGCCTGCGCAACCACGGCTCCCCTCTCGTCTCAGTGGGCGGCACTCGGCACTAGGTCCTCCTGGGAAAGTCACAGCCCTTCTGATCCACAGTCTCACTCTTCTTTCCCTTTCACCTGACCCGCGGGCACGTCAGAATTCCGATTTCTCCCATCGTCACTGTAAGCAAACAGCTTCAGCAAGGGAGCCACCTGAGGCTGCTCCCATCATCCGGGAAACACAACTTCACGGAAACTAGTTTCCAGATTTGTTTCAGAAAGTATATCCCAGCCTATGCCAGTGCATTTGACTGAAATTTTCACCAAAACAGGTGCACAAAGAAGAAGACATTTCAAGCCTTCTGGGAAAATCTCTGTAAGGCTAATGCTTGATTCAGAAATTTAAAAAAGCACTGCTGTAAATGAGTATCACTTAGTTACCCAGCCACAGATTTACATTTTAGTTGCACTTAAAAACAACAACAACAACAATAAAGCGGAAGAGAACCCGGAAGCTTCTACGTGAGGGAGGGAGCGGGGACTTTGGCTCCGAAGTCAAAGCACCAGCGCTCCCACCATTCCCGGACCCACGCTCACCGCCTCTCCATTCAGAAGCTCTGCAGGGACGAGCAGAGGAACGAAGTCACAGGGACACTGCGTCTCGTGCTGTCCGGGCCTCTGTCTGCCAATGCCCCGGGGGGGGCCGGGGGGCGGCCACAGCGGGCAGCCCCTCCGAGGCTTCAGACAGCGGGAGGCTCTCGCCCGGGGGCCCTGGATGTGCCACGTGGGCGCCGAGGGCTCCAAACCCACCCGGCTCTTCCCACCAAGGGGCTCCGGGAGGGAACGCTGGAGGCTCAGAGGCTGCCGGGGGCAGGGAAGGATCAGGCCAGACGAGCATTTCCGAGAAGATGGAGAAAAAGAAGAGAACGTGAGCAAAAACACGAGAAGACGACGATGAGGGCAGGAAATGAAAGGGCCAGTGAACGGCGCTCTGCAGCGACTGGGGGACGCGGTGAGGGACCCGGCGTCCAGGCAGGGTGTCAGCCGTGGGCTGCGAAGGAGCCAGCACTCAGCACGTGGGTCCGAGCAGTTCTGTTTGCAGCACGACTGCCGCCGGGCGTGAGGGGCCTCTCCGCCGTTCAGACGCGCGCCTCCGCGGGCCCTCCCCGAGTCCACCCTCACTGTATGCCAGGCCATCCAAGCCACAGACGCCAACCTGCCCCGAGCCCCGGGGGAAACGATGCACCATGGGCGGGTGGGGGGCTTCCCCTCGGGGCTGGCGTTTGCCCTCAGTTCTTCAACGTGCTGAGACCGTGCGGAGACACCATGGCCATGGCACGGTGGAAAGAAGAGAAGTACAGAGAGGTCAGGAGCTTTAAGAAGATTTATTAAAAAAAAAAAAAAAAAAGGAGTTCCCTGGTGGCCCGGTGGGTTAAGGACTCGGTGTTGATGGTGAGGTTGGATCCCTGACCCAGGAATTTCTGCATGATTTATAAAAGCTTGAGGCCTGGGGATTAAAAAGTGTTGACACTTACACCTTGTCAATTTATACTGCAGGCCAAAGGTATAATTTCAGATTATCACTATACTTTTTCTTTAAAATTTTTTATATTTTAATTAATTAATTTATTTTCCTTTGAGGACTGCACCTGCAGCATCTGGAAGTTCCCAGGCCGGGGGTCGAATCGGAGCTGCAGCCGCCAGCCTTCACCACTGCCACAGCAACGCCGGAACTGACCAGCATCTGTGACCCACACCACAGCCCGCCGCAACGCCAGATCCTTAACCACTGAGCGAGGCCAGGGATCAAACCCGCATCCTCATGGATACTAGTCGGGTTCTTAACCCACTGGACCACAGCAGGAGCTCCTCTACTTTCTTTTAAATTTCAGGATTTCAAGGAGAGAATACAGACCTAATATTCTGAAACTAAAACCAAATCCAGTGTTTTTCACAAGATCTTCAGGTGCCTTAGAGAAAACGTGACACATTCCTAAGAGTTCAACAGTGGTTTTAAATGATCATGTTTGGAACATTTCCTCTGCTGACTTATTTCCCAAAAAAATCTGATTTTAAATGATTCTGTCTCTTAAAATCATAAAAAAATAAATGATTGAAGAAAAAAAGACTTTTTTTTTTGCCTTTTTGTCATTTTATGGCCGCACCCGCAGCATGTGGGGATTCCCAGGCTAGGGGTCTAATCAGAGCTGTAGCCACTGGCCTACATCACAGCCACAGCAACGCAGGATCCGAGCCACGTCTGCAACCTACACCACGGCTCACGGCAACGCCGGATCCTTAACCCACTGAGCAAGGCCAGGGATCGAACCCGCAACCTCATGGTTCCTAGTCGGATTCGTTAACCACTGCGCCACGACGGGAACTCCAAGACTGTCTTTCTAATATTGCTCTGCACAGAATTAATTTCATTCTCAACAAAATCTCTGTAAAATAGGGAGAGTGCGTAGAAAAACAAAAGTGCATTTAGAGAACCTTCCTGGAATGTGCCTGAGAGAAGCCAACGTCTCGTACGACAGGAAGGGCCTGGCGCTTCCGGGTGCTGCCTTTCCATCACGGAAGCAGCTATGAACTGGGTGCGAGCCAGCCCCACGCACAGAGCCCTGCAACTAACCTGACAGAGCAGGTGACGGGCCGCCCCACAGCATGATGGGTAAGCGGTCAGAGGACGCGTGTCAGGGGACAGGCTGGTGGTCTCAGAAGGAGGAATGAGCCTGTGGGGTTAAGGAGGACGCGTGCCTGGTCTCGAGACTCATGACACGGAGGAAAGGCCTGGAGAGAAAAGAGGTCAAATCCTGGGGAAGGGAGGTGGGGCTGTGCTGGGGGCGTGGAGGAGCCAGCATCCCGGGGGACAGGATGCGTCAGGTGCCGCGGTCCCTCCCAGCCTGGCACGGCGTGCTCCGTGTCTCCCTCCTAAGCCCCCCATCCGCTTCCTTTAGAGCCGGGCTGGTGCCTGCCCTGCATCCCTCGGGCTTAGGGACAGCCTGACCTCGACAGCCGTGGCCCACAGGCATGTGAGTTGCATTTTTGAGTGTGTACACTATGGAACTTGAAACTGACAATTAATTAGAATCTTCCGTTTCTTCTTTCTCCCCAAAGTGATCAATACTGTGTATTCCAAAGAGCAGAAAACACCGTGATCCAGCAGTGGTTCCTGGTGGTTAGCTCAGCATTTTGCACCAGCGGACACCCGACAGCCCCGGGACCCCTGGGCCTCTGGAGAAACACCCTCGACGAGGCCTTGACGTCAGCCCGGTGGGAGTCGGTTCAGCCTCTGGGACCGTCAGATGACAAACTTGTGCGCCTTTCAGCTGCTAAGGCTGTGGCTGCTAGTCAGAGCGGCAGTGGGAAAGCAGCACAGGTTTGGGTTGTAGAAGAGATGGGCTCTAAGGAGCAGACACAGAGGTGGGTTTTTGCAGGGAGATTTCGGGGGGCAGGCGTTGGCAGGTAAGTGGCCCTCCGGTGGCCGACGAGCCACCAGCGATGCTGCAGTGTAGCTGCAGACCGGGCTGGACCCAGGGCCTGGAGTCACCTCCGGGAGCTCAGAGCCGGGCAGAACCAGAGGAGAAGCCCCAGCGTCCGCCTTCACCACGACCGCGGTTTCTACAATCAGCTCACGAAGCAGAGCCGTCCTGCAAACGACATTTCCTGCGTGAAGCCGTCGGGGCACAGAACCAGACGCACACGGAACGAACAAACCCCGGAGCTGAAGGGCTCGTCCCTCCCAGATGCCTTTGATAACCGCCGACTTCACCACGGAAGACGATGATGACGGTCATGAAAACGATAATGCAGCACCAGCAGCTTATACTTAGACGAGCTTTTCATCTCTAAGACCGAGAACGCTTCGCGCCCTGACTTCCGGGGCGTAGCCCTCTGAAGCTAGGTCGTTTCCTCTGAAGCCCAGTTACCTGGACTCAGATAGGCATCACCTGCCAGCTAACATCAGCACTTTGGTGTCAGCCCTTGAAACCCCGAGGAGCCCTGAGGGCAGGGGTCAAGTGTCAAGGGTGGAAGGCGCTTGAGTCCAGCCTGCGTTTCCTGATCCAGATGCTGAGTATGCGAGTCCTTAACCATGGCGCTCACACCGAGTTTCGGAGACCGACGTCCGGCGCCCAGACTTGCTGGCCTGAGACCAGCGCCGCCGGGTTCCGCCCCCACCCCGTGCTCCGGGGGCTTCATCTCAGCCCGTGCACACTGAGCCCAACCCGGGCCTTCTGCCTCCGCCAGCTCCAGCTCGAGGCCCTGACGACGCGACAGAACTCAACCTGCAGGCGGGGTCCTCGCCCGGTGCCCTGGTGGGGTCACGGCCTCTGCCCCCGTCTTCTTGCCTGTTCCCCACGTCACCATCGATCGGCCCCCTAACCCCGCGCTCTCCATCTCTGCGACATCCTGGCCTCCGTCACTGCTCTTGCCTCCGACGCCCAGGCCCCTGCAGCTCCCCGCCGTTCCTGCCTGGCCCGGCCCACGGCTTCGGAGCGCTCGCTCCTCCGGGGAGGGGCACTGCGGGGCAAGGGCCTCCCTCACCCACCTGCCGCCCGCAGTGGCACCCACAGTGCTACGCGGGCTCACCGCCCTCCTGAGCTAAACCCAGGAGCTCAGTCATGCGGGGATATTGTTCTATTTCGTTCAGATGGACACATCTTCCAAGCAGCTGCAGGTAAGTAAGAGTTACACTGCAAACGGAGAGTTCCTGTCACGAATCCTAAACACTGGGGAACCTGAGTGTCTGCACACCGACACCCCCCACCCCAACCCCTGTATGCCAGGCTGCATGAGGCACTGCCCTCGGACTTGCCCAGGGAACAGCTTTACAAAATACACAAAGTGGCTTGTGCTCTAAGGCCCTGCACCTGCTCTCAGTGGGACGGAATGGGCAGGTACCAGCGGGCCAGGCACCCAGGCGTCACCGTCAGGAGGCAGATCAGAGCTGCCGAGTCACGAAGTGAGACCAGCCGCTGCGGACCGACCAGCGGGCTTTCCGCTCCGAGTCAGGCGAGCGCTCAGCTTTGCTAGCGGTCGTTCAGTGAGCAAAGAAGCCCACCCGCCCTGAGCCAAGGCTGCGGGAGTGAGGCCGGGTTGGGGGGGCTTGGGGGGCAGGGGAAAGCAGAGGGGGCCGGGTAGACGGGCGGCACCTGGGCAGAGCCAGCACAGCCACTATCCCCGATGGACACTGTGCCGGGAAGAACAGGAACTGTCAGCCTCGCTGGCAGCACGAAGCACAACAGGGTGGCAGAAGGAAACGCAGAGTTATCCATGAAATTTCCATGGATGAAGATTTTCAAATTATTCTTCTTTTGGAAGATAAGTAAGTCCTTTGTTTTTTCAGCCCCCCCGTGGCATATGGAAGTTTTCCCAGGCCAGCAAACTCCATCTGAGCCGCAGCTGCGGCAACACCAGACCCTTAACCCACTGTGCTGGGCCAGGGATTGAACCCGCACCCCACAGAGACAAGCCCGAGCCTTAACCCACTGCACCACAGCGGGAACTCCTTTTTTCCTTTTTTTTTTTAAGGAGGTCTTGATAGAACAGAAGGAGCACTGTTGATTTGTTTAAAGACCAATCAGCAAATAGGGACTTCCAAAATTCTGAGACACAGAACTCAGTGGCCAGAGATGCAAGCGAAGAGGCCAGAGCTGGTCCCGGCTCCCAAGGGAAGGGACCAGAGCTCCGGCAGGCGAGGCCGAGCTCGGGGAGCGGCTGTTCCTCCCGGGAAAGCAGCCACGGGGGCTCAACGCCAGCTCCCAAGGTTTTGGAGCTTATTTTGTTGATGTCAAGAGGTCACTGCTATGATTCTAAATGAGGGTTGTTGTTACCTGGTCAGCCTTCTGGGGGAAAAGGTACGGATTTTATAAGAGTTTCCTCTTGGTACAAGGAATGAGGGCATCTACACCAAGCATACCAGCGAGGTGTCAGGATGCAAGAAAAACACTGTTAGGCCGAGGGAAGGTACGCAGTGATGACTGCGCACAGAGACTTGAGTGGCGTCACTTCTAATCCGGATCTGACCATAAAACCTTCAAGGAAAAACAGGAGGAAGCTGGGGGCATCACGGTCGGGACCCAATTATCATTTCATTAGCTCTGAGACGCCCCAGAGGCGACGCGGCCGAGGGCAGGGCCGGGCTCTGGGAGGAATGTCGCCGCCCTGGGGGTCCCGTGCCCCGGGGTCCCGCGAAGCCTGGAAGCACCCAGGGGAAATCTGAGAACCAACTGCAGGGGCCGAAACAAAGCTCTCTTGCTTAAGTCCAAGGAAGCAGCAGGGCGGGAAGGGCCAGCGTGATTAAAGAAGGGTGCGAAGATTAGAGCGAGCCTAAGAGGCTTAAAACCGTAAACAGTGACTCTGAGACATAAACTGTTTGTGAAACACAAGTGGTCAGAAGTTCAGAGAATAATTACCCGAGAGGAAGCGTTAAGACGGGGCATCAGCAGCGCGAACGCCACACCCCGCGGGCGCACAGCTCCACGGCGGGGATGCCGGCGCGCGGGTCCACCGGGAACAAGCGGCCGGGCCTCTGTGGCTACAGCCACGCGGAGAGAGGGGCCGGCGCTGAATCCGCTCTATCGGCGACCCCCCCGGGGGCTCCCTCCGCGCAGAGGAGGACAAAGGGAAGCGGGGAGGGGGCTGAGCGCCCGGGGTCAGGAGCAGCTGCACAGGTACACGGCAGCCGCTGGGGCTGGGGCCTGGGAGGATGCGGGGCGGGAAGGGGCGGGGCCTGGG
>PVHT021183522.1:818944-955124 GCA_004024745.2 Catagonus wagneri | reverse complement strand
AGGGCTCCGAGGTAGAGCAAGCAATTATGGGCCATTTAACTTAACATCATTTACAGGAAAATATTAGGGGAAGTTTGCGGAGGGGACAGTTCGACAAGCACATGGTAATCTGATTAGAAACAGGCCACGTGCTTTTACTGAAAGGAGGTGTTGTCTCAACTGGCCTGGCGCCTTCTTTGAAGTCACTGCTTTTCCCAGCTCTAGATTTTAACTCCGGGTTTTTTTCTAGTGTCTATAAAGAATGGGGATAAACATTAAGCATCTAAGTAAATAAAACAAAACCAGTCACAGTGAGGACGTGAGAAATACAATGGCAAGAAAAATGAATGTTAAAGCCAAATAATACAGGGAGGGAAGTTCTAGCTCCGTCACCTAGCTGAATTTAAATTGAGATATTTCTCATGAAAGATAGACGATTTAAATTTTGGTCTGGGAATGTGTTTTCCATGCCATTTTCTAAAATGCTCTGCAGGAAAAAAAATTTTTTTTGGTTGCTTTGTTTTCCTGAAAAAAAAAAATCTTAGCCTTTTTTTTTTTTTTCCCAAAGTAAGTTGACCACTGGTGTGGTTAAAAATTTGGCACATTAGGAGGAATACTTCTTAACCCAATCTTTCTGAATTTTCCAAGTAAAAAATTCTCAAGCAAAAAGAAGATATCTTTGTTATTGTAAATTAAGTAATAGGTCAATATCAATTTTCTCATATTTACACGATAATTCCATACCACCGAATAGCTATTGGATCTTGGGAAAGAGGAGCAGAAAGAATAAACATCAAGATGCAGTGAGAATAAAAGTCAAAGTGCAAATTAATGTCTGCTAGAAGGCTGGATTTCACCATGCTTTTTGCTTCTTCGTGGTTACTATGCATGATTCGCTAGTGACGTCACATTCTACTTTTCAGAGGCGCTGGATCGAGTGATTGACAGGCTCCTCGCCGTCTATGAGCTCCACGAGGGCGCGACGTGTCTGCCTGTCCACAATGCCGTCTGACACAGGGTTTGGTAAATATGTGCTGAACGAATGAGTAAATAAATAACAACAGCAGCATCAGTGCTGGGTATTTTACTGCGTGCCAGACACGGGTCTAATGAAGCAGTCTGTGTCACTGACTGCGAATTCTAAAAATGGCTCTTTGAAATTTCCATCACTAATCCCATTTTTAAAGGCAGGCAGACAAAGGCACTGACAAGTAGCGCGCCTGAGATCACAAACTGACAGCTTCCGAACTCGGGTGATCTGGCCTGAAACGCAACACGCCTCCTTCTCCGCGCGCGGACGCACACGCCAGGGCTCTGGGCACACGCGCACATGCAGGGAGCCCTCTCCGTGAGACGGGAGCTTCCAGTGGCGCGGGCTCGGGTGTTGGCAGGGACACCCTGCACCAAAGGCTGGGCTTCGGGGCAAAGGGGGTTCCCAGTCCGATCGCCAGGGTCAAGCTCTCCAAGTGGCCAGACTCCTAACCCTTCAAGGGAAACCCCGGGGTCTACAGGGAAAGAACCAGAAGACAGGACTCTGTTCGGCTCCAACTGGACACAAGAGTCCTCAGCTCCAAAACCAAACGTTCGGGACGTGCCGGGCTGGGGCAGAAGCCGAACCGCAGGCCCTGCGGTGGCAGACGGATGGAGGGAGGCGGCCGGGGCGGGGGACGCCCGCTCTGCGGCCGCTGGCAGCCTCTTCCCCTTAGTGCTGCCTGCGGCGTCGACAGCCTTCCTCGGCTGGAGTTTCACCCAAAAAACTACGTAAATCTTCATCTCCCTTTTGTTTTGCTTTAGGACACTGGTGCTCTGAGACCAGATACGGTCTTTCCCCCCTTTTCCCCCAAAGTTTCTTTTCCTTTCTTTCTTTTTTGTTCTTTTAGGGCCGCACCTGCAGCGTACGGACGTTTCCAGGCTAGGGATTGAATCAGAACTGTCGCCGCCGGCCTCTATAACAGTCCCAGCCACACAGGATCTGAGCCACATCTGCGACCTGCACTGCAGCTCACAGCAACACCGGATCCTCAACCCACTGAGCGAGGCCAGGGATCAAACTGCGTCTTCTTGGATACTAGCTGGGCTCATTACCACTGAGCTACGACGGGAACGCCCCCCAGATTTTCTTAATGGTGTTTCTCTTTCTTTCAGTCCTTCTGGAGCCGTCTGACCCTGAGATCCAGTTTACACTCTTGGCCTCAGAGGCCCCATGTGCTGAAGATGCAGGGCCAGAGCTGGCCAGGAGACCTGGTTTTCTAGACCCCGAGGAAGGATGGGAGAGCCCGTGGCGCCTGCAGACGGACTTGCACACAGAGAGGGAAGGACACAGCTCAGGCCCAGGGGTGTCCGCGCCCACCCACTTCGAGTGCTGCTCGGACCCGTGGCTCCCGGACATGGTGGCCACTAGGGCCCCAGCCCTCAGCAAAAGCTCACTGGTTTATGGGCAGCCTCCGGTCTGGCCACCTTTCCCTGGGGAGCGCTGTCCCCGCCGAGGCCAGGAGGCGGTCGGGGAAAACTGCTGTTCTGAGGAATGGGGGTCAAGGTTTGGTCTCAGGACACAAGGAGTGCCGAGCTGAGAGGAGGGGACAGAATTCGGGCCGCCAGAGGCCCAGGACGGTGGAGCTCGGCAAACCGTCCCGACCCCAGTGGGAGGCAAGCGAACCGGGAGGGTGCGGGGGGTGGAGAAGGAAGCAGGGGCGGGAGAGGACGCCGCGCACGTCCAGACAGCCCGGCGCACAGGCAGACCTGCCCGCGGGAAGGGCGTCGACGGGGCTTCGAGAGCTGTGCCGCTGGCCCCAGGGTCCTTTTCCTGTTTAGCCGTTTCTTTTGCGCTGTGTCCTTATCAACCCCACCCCTCGCCCAGTGAGAATGACAGACGAGAGTGGCTTAATCACTTCCGAGCTTGGGAACTACTTTGGTGTCAGAGAGAGAAAGGGCCATGTCGCGCTGTGACAAGCGCTGAGCTTCTGCTTCGCTCGGAGATGACAGCTTTGCTGGTGGGCACAGAGACACATCTGGCCACGCACGGTACAGAAAAGCGACGGTCCTTCCGCCGGGGCCGGGGCTGCGCCGGGACCCGCACGTCACCTGCCGGGCGCACCCCGTCCCCGCAGCACGGGCACCACTGTGTGTCCGGGGCCGGCCCCACCAGGCTGGCCCAGCGCGGCCGCCGAGCTCCGGTTATTTCCTTTCCTTTTCAGCACCCCCCGCCCCGTGTGTAAGAATGCATGAAACGAAGCTTCTCCTTTTGTGTGAAACAAGACACTTTGGTGCCCAGCGCCACGTCCGCTCCCTCCACAGATAAGACAGTTCTGGCGTCACCGTCAAGCCACGCGTCATCAGGGAACCGCCACGAGAGGGGACTTCTCTCTGAAAACGCTGAGCTCTGTCACCACGTGAAGGTGGCCCACGGTAAAGTGACAACACCGAGCTAGAAGCTTTTATAACCCGAGGAAAGGGGGACGTCCCGTTCTCACAACCGAGAGGTCACTTCCTGGCACAGGAGCTTAGAGGCTCATGCGTTCCCCCGGCCGGCAGCGCCCAGGAGCACCGGGTCTGTTCCCGCCTAGTATCAGAGCCCCACTTTGGCGAAAACCCCTCGGCAAACGCGTATGACACATTATAACGCTGTCAAAATCGACAGCTACGTACGGCACAGAGTGGGACAGAAAGGGACAGCGGGACTTCCATGGTGGCAGCGACTGGCCAGACAGCGGTTCATAACCAGGACAGCCTGTGAGCTGAGGCTTAAGACGCGTACAGGGTTACACGGCTCAGGCTTGTGTGTGAGTGTGTGTCTGTGTGTGTGAGTGTCTGTGTGAGTATGTGTATGTGTATGTCTGTGAGTGTGTGCACGTCTGTGTGTGTGTGTGTATGAGTGTGTGCCTGTGTGTCTGTGTGTATCTGTGTATGAGTGTCTGTGTGTCTGTGAGTGTGTGTGTGTGGGCGTGAGAGGCAGTGGCCCCGAGTTCCCGGCCCTGCAGGCGGTGCAGGGCCTGTCAGGCTGGGGTCCTGCGGATCAGCCCAGCAGCCAGACTGGACGGGAGGGGCCCCGGACGCGATCCCCCACTTCTGAAACCGCCCTCCCTCGGGCGTGTTTTACGCCGTCTCCCGTTTGACGGGCACAGAGCCTTGGGGAAGAGCATCTCGGATTCAGTTGCCTGCACGCGGGTTTGGGAGACGCGCACCGAGGATGCCGGAGGGCGGGCGCCCGCGTCGGCCCGTCCCAGCGGCCCCGGCGGGGTGCTTACCACTTCAGTCGGGCGGTAGTACTTGAGGTCCACCTTCACGTGGACTCTGCCGGTCTCCTTACACCTGCCCACTTCGTTCTCGGCCTTTCCTTCCCACCTGCAGAGAAGAGGAAGACGGATCAGCCCGGGGTGCTGGGGCGCTGGCCAGGCTCAGTGCCCGACGGGACCGGGCAGCCTCCAGGGACTTCAGCGATTTTGTGCTTTTCTAGACTCGTCCTGACAAAGTCAGCTACTACGAGTTAATCTCTTCTGTCTGTCCCTTCCTTTTTACACAAGCTTTTTGGGCAGTTTTAAGAGTAATTGTTGTAAATTCAGTGCATCCCATTTTGGAGTAAGTTTCGCGCTCTCATTACCAGCACGTCATGAACACCGGCGGCCGCTTGCTCTGTCCAGGCGGCGGGGCCACCGACAGGGCCCAGGTGACTAAACCCCCACAAAGCGCACAGGACTCATGGCTCACGCCCTGCTGCGCCTCTGATGCAGCGCGACACCGGGGGGCTCAAGTTCCCTCCTCCGACAGGCACAGCTGACAACCGCCAGGGGTCCCGGCACCAGCCCCGGGTCCTAAGCCGAAGGGGCGCATTCACAGGGTCCAGGCCCAGCGTCAGGCTGGAGCTGCATTTTCCCTTCTCGCTTGTAAGGGAACGAAGCCACTGGCTCAAAGCTGACCTCTGGTTTTCTACAAACTGATACCCAAACAACGAAAAATACTAACCTGAATTGTCTTTACAAATGGAACTTCTCGGCAAAGAAAGAAAAGGAATGACAAGGCAACGTTTGACTTCAAGGCTTGCCCTGTGAGCGAGCCCGGCTGAACCGGCCTGAGAGAGCTCCTGCGACAAGGGGGCAGTTCTGGGCCCCCCAACCCCGTTCCAGAGGACCTCTAAGAGAAGGGCAGAGAGCACTGCGCGACTACTGACTTCGTGAGCTGCAGGTGCCACGGCCGAGGGACACAGGCGTCGAGGGTGGCCGTGGTTTGGATTCAGGTGGGGCAGCAGAGACAGGACCTGACCTCCCAGGTTTCACTGCCGACCAGCCACCTGGAGTCCGGCCTCAGTTCACTTATGACGGCACAGGGGTGGGAGAGCGCCCCCTTCTTGCCTTTCTCAACACCATCCCATTTCCGCAGGGAAAATACCCGCTGAGGAAAGAGAAGGGCAGGCTGCAGTTGGGCCCGGCCTGCAGGGCACCACACCCACCTGCTTCGGGGGCAGGCAGGGCACGTGCCCTCACGCAGGGGAGCGGTCCTGCTCACACCCGCCGTCCGACCGCCGTGGCCTCTCGGGGCCGCCCTGCAGTCGCGCCCAGGCTGGCTCACGCTGCAGCGCGGCCCGGGAGGGGAAAGTCAGGCACGACCTGCACCTGAGAAGTGACCTGGTGCCAGGTAGGCACCCGCAGGCCAGCTGCCGCCCACAGCCTCCCCTACCTCCTGATGCTGACGGCCAAGCCCCCGCCTGCGGGTGCGGCAAATCGTGGCCTGGCCCTGTGACCGCTACGGCCACCCTGACAAGCAGCGACGACCAAGGAAAGGGCTCGAAGCAGAACCGAGCTGGCAGAATCCAGTTTCTAACCTGCACTTGGTCTGCAAGAGGGCAGTGAACAGCCGTTCAGCCAAGGGCCTGAGACACTCAGCCACAACGATGCACGGCACTCCTGTACTGACAAGTCCAAGGTACCGGCTGACCTGTCCTAACCGGTCACGCCGTGGCCAGAAGCAGAGCTGCAATGCTTAGGAAGTGACCGTGGCTGACGGGGAGCGGAGGGCTCGGCTCATGAAGAGCAATTACTGCCCACTAATTTAGACCAACAGCTCCTCAGCAGGGTCCTGGGTCACCCAACTTTTCAAACAAATTGCGGGCTCCAGACGGGCACTGAAGGGCAGTGGCGGGCAGCATGCGGCGCGAGGGCACCCAGCAGCCGGGCGAGGAGAGGTGCATTCAAAGTGCGCCCACCCAGGAGCCCCCCAGGACCAGCGGGCAAAGCGGGCCCCGCAGGCGCTCGGGGCCGTTCCCAGGGCACAGCTCCGCGGGGTACACGTATGCGAACAGGAGCCGCCAGCAGCGCCGACTTCCCGGCCAAGGGCATGGGGCCGCAGGGGAGAGTCAGCAGGTCCTGCCGGCGACGGTGTGGCACACACGCGGCCTCCGTCCTCGGACGCCCCGCGAAAAGGAGGAGCCTAACGCGGCTCGACAACGAAGACGGACAAGCGGCACCCAGTCCTGGGGCTGGAGAGCAGGTGGGCGAGCACTCAGGGACGAGCAGAAGCCCGAGCGGCGGGCTCGCCAGCCAGCAGCCACAGCGCGGACCCGGGACGCTCGGGGCGGGAGGCGGATGAAGCTCCCCCAGAGCGGTCTGACACCCCGCCCTCCCGGGTCCCCGTCGCTGGGCAGCAGCCTCACCCTCCCTGCGGAAGAAGGTGGCGTACTGACGGTCCCTGGGCCCCCGGGCGGGGGGGACCACGTGGAGAACAGGAGAGGTAAGCGGACGTCCTGCTGACCACCGGAGCTCCTCAGCCGCGACCTCGGGGTGGGGCTGGTCCTCCTGGCAGGGGCGGGGCCTGGGGTGAGGCTGGGCCCCCTCCGGGGAGGTGGTGGGGGCTGGGGTGAGGCTCAAGGAAACAGAACCAGCGGGGAAGAACAAAACAAAATCCCCGCATGCACTTCTGCTGGGATCTTCAGAGCTAAGGAAAGCTATCAAAGAAACAAAAGCAAGACACTATATTAAAAAGGACAGTTTTGGGGAAAAAAGGTTTAGAAATTGAAACAAGTTCACAAATTAAGAATTCAAGAGAAGATCCTGAAGATAAAATTGAGGCAACCTCCCAGAGAGCAGAGCAGAGAGATGGAAGTCTGGAAAAGGAAGATAAGAGGAGCGGGCGGCGGCCTTGAGGGGCCAGCGCAGCGGGATTTCCAGAAAGAGAATAGACAAAAATTATCTTAAAAACAAATCTAGAAAACTGATCAGAGCAGAACACGCGTTTCCAGACTGAAAGGGCCCTCAGAGCATCCAAATCTTGGACGGACACCTGGGGGCTCCCCGAGGGCATTTCCCATCATGGGGACCGGGAGAAGGTCCCCCAGGGCTGGCGGGCTGGGGTGGTGCCGTGGCCCCGCCCCCACGGTGACACACACGTCGAAGCCACGGAGCACGACCCTCAGAGCTCTGAAGGGAAAATACCTCCAACCTAGAACACGCACCAGCTCGCTTAGTCCTTTTGAGGACGGGAGAGGGAAATTTTCAAATACGCTTGGTCAAAAACATTTGCATCCCATGCACCATTCTCAGGAAACTTGTCAAGATTTTGCTTCAAACCTCGGAGTTTTAAGAAGGTGCTGGAGGAGTTCCCATTGTGGCACAGCGGAAACGAACCCGACTAGGGACCATGAGATTGCGGGTTCGATCCCTGGCCTTGCTCAGTGAGTTAAGGATCCAGTGTTGCCGTGAGCTGCGGTGTAGGTCGCAGACGTGGCTTGGATCCTGGGTTGCTGTGGCTGCGGTGTAGGCCGGCAGCTGCAGCTCCGATTCGACCCCTAACCTGGGAACCTCCATATGCCGCAGGTGTGGCCCTAAAAAGCGAAATAAATTTAAAAAAAAAAAGGAGATGCTGGAAACCAGCAGATGCCAACAGTTGAGTGACGGCCGCCTTTACTCTGCGCTTCCACACCTGGGTCCCGGTAAAGTCCACCACAGAGCCCACACCAAGCCTCGGGCAGGCGGAAAAGCTGCAGCTTCGCCTGGGAGGGGCCCGGGGGCTGAGTCTGCAAAGGGCCGAGGCTGCCTCCAGCGCACCCTCAGGGGCCGCCCGAGCGCCGCTGCCGGACGCCAGTCCCCCGGCCCGTGGCTCCCCGGCTTTCTTCTTTCTCGCCAGTGTCGCTGGACACTGAAGCAGAGAGGCCCACGTCCGAGCCGTCTCGGCGCGGGCTTTCTCCTCCCGGGACCCGGGGCCAGCCCTGCCTCCGGGCCTTTGCTCGGCCGGTCCCCCACGTGCAGTCCAGCCCCTCCTCTCAGCTCCACCCACGCGTCCGCTCTGGCTGACGGCCCGTGCACATCGCCCTCCCGCCAGTCACGCTGCCAATCCAGTGACTTGCACGACACCCTCGTCCTCTGTGAAATCTGCACAGAGCGTGTTCTGCTGTCACCTGAGAGCCTCTCGTCCAGGGTGGGGCTGGGTTCTCTCCGGGGAGCCTGGCTCTGAGAGAAAAGAGATGGGCAGCGGGCCCGTCGTCCCCTTTGCCCCGGGCGCAGTCCCCCCGGTCAGGAGGCGACCTCAGGGGCTGCAGCTGTTCTGAGGACCTGACGGATCCTCAGTTAGAGAGCTCCGGGAACCGCATCAGGCCGCGCCCGCCTCCAGGACACAGACGGCGCGGGCGCGCATCAAACCTGGACGCGCCACCGACTCACACACCTGCCGCTTGGGTCCAGGTCCACGTCCCTTTGGGCTGTAAAGAGCAGGGTAGCGTCAACGTAAAGTGACAATGTGACCGAACCTCCCAGTGGGGAGCCTGTCTCAGCGGTGAGGCGACGCCTCCACACCACGGCTGCCGCCCGGCCGAGGCCTCGAAGGCCGGTCAGCTGAGGTGTCGCCGTGGGGTCCTCAGGGCGCCGACACCCGCGGGCTTTGCAGGCAAGCTTCTCATGGGGACAGTCTCCCGGCCCCACGCAGATGCTCAGTGTCCCGGGCTGGACTCAACTGGGTGTGGACGTGGGGGGCGGGAGGGGGAGTGTGGCCTCGGGGGCTGGTCCGAGACGCAGCGGGCACCACGCACCTGCACATGGGTACGGCTATGAAACCCTCCCGAAGGACAAAGGCCGAGGGGGCTTTCGCTTCTCCCAGCGTCCCCCAAACACGACCCTTAAAGTACATCCACCCGAAACGACCGACTGGAAGGATGCGCGTTTCCCCAGCAGCAGCCGCGCTCAAGGCTCAGCGCCTCTGCGGGAGGGGCTCACGTGGGAGCCCTGCGCCCCCGCCAGGCCCGGGGCCAGAAATCCACCCACGGGGACACACTCCCCAATTAGGGGCGAGGTGCGCGAACACACCTGCCGTCTCAGCCAGGAGGCTGTCAGAGATGAGCTTCTCTGAAACGTCCTAATAATGTCGGCCTCTGTTGTTCTGACTGAAAACGCAGATAGGGTACCGCCAACTATGATAAATATTTCCACTGGCTGAACGCGCCCCAGCAGCAGCTGGTGCTTGCAGGCTGTCCCCACAACCTCTTCCCCAAATGTGACGAGATTAATGACAGAAAATTAGTCAGGACAAGCACTGGCCTGCTCGCTTCATGCCATCACTTCAGCCGTAGGGAAAAGCACTCCCTGCACACGACTCGGCGACCAGGGGACGGAGAGCGAGAGGCCCGGCCTGACGCTGACAACAACGCACGGCACGGCCCCTCCACACACAGACACACACACACACACGTACACACACATACGCATATACAGCCACACACAGGTACACACACACAATCACACATGCATATATGTACACACACGCAAACATACACCTCCACACACACACACACACACACACAGACATTTATACACACAGACACATATACACAGACAATACACACTCACACACACACACACGCCGGGCTCATGCCAAATGACCACGCCTGCCGTGGAGACGAGTTTTGGTCTCCCTCGCCCACTGCTCGCCTTTCTTCCTGAAACAACACCTGCTGTGGGAGGACGGCCCCCTGGAATGGCGGGGTCCCCAGGGCCGCACAGAAGCGCCTCCCCTGCACAGCAGGACCGGGTGCAGGAGCCTGGCCGCACCTCCAGCTGCAGTGATGGGTCTGGAGCGGACGGCAGGTCCCCCCTCGGATTTCTCCTAGTGGCCCGCTACCGAGAAAGGTCCTGTTTCTGCCTTGGGCTACGTCCCCAGAAATGCCACCAACCCTGTCCTCCGCCCGAGGGCCACACGGAGGGGACGAGGGTGGCATCGCATAGGTGGGGGCAGTGACAGAGCTCCAGGCCCTGGACCGCACGGGGTTCATTTTTAGTCCCTTAAAGACAGAAGCACTCCGATCACTGGAAGAGCTGGCTCACTGCCCGCCTTCCCCGTACAGACAGCGTCCTTACGCTGAGGCCGTGCCTCTTCCACAGGAACGTCACACACACTTAAAAATAAGAATTCACACGCATCACCCTTCACAACTTCGGGAGCTTAAGAGAATACTCTAACAATGAAATGTCATGCTTTACCCCTTAAGGAAACGCAAGCAAAAGGTCTACTTCTTTTTAGGAAATAAGACGTGGGTTGTGAGCAGTGTTGATGGAAGGACACTCATTTCTCCTAGAGCGTTCTTTCTAATAAAAACCTGAGAGTGTCATCTGAAAGCAACATGAACTCTACATTTAAAAGACATTTAAAAAAACCTCAATCCCAACACAAGTGACCCACAATACATTTGCAAACCCACAAGAGGATGTGAATAATGTTCTTGAAACATGAAATAGCTTCTTTAAAAAATGGCATAGTGGAGTTCCCTTCGTGGCTCAGTGGTTAACGAATCTCACTGGGAACCATGAGGTTGCGGGTTCGATCCCTGGCCTTGCTCAGTGGGTTAAGGATGCGGCGTTGCCGTGAGCTGTGGTGTGGGTCGCAGACGCGGCTCGGATCCCGCGTTGCTGTGGCTGTGGTGTAGGCCGGCGGCTACAGCTCCGATTAGACCCCTAGCCTGGGAACCTCCATATGCCACGGGTGCGGCTCTACATAAAGGCAAAAAGACAAAAAAAAAAAAAAAATAAAAAATGGCATAGAGGGCATGAAGATAATCTAGATGACAAATTGCCTCAAAGAGATCATTTTATATCCTCCTGCTTTTTGCTTTTTATTTAATGTTTCAACTCCCAGGATTATATTTAAAATTAAAAAGTCCCTACTCTTCATCTCCTCTAATTAGTGTAATTATTCTCCTGCACAATGTTTTTATGTAGAACGAACCCATGAGTCGGGTAGTTAAGCAAGGAAGAAAACGCAGGTGAGTGAGAAGTGACATAGACGGTGATTGTAACTGAAGCTTTTGCTCTTCGGAAGCAAAATTACTGAAGGCCGCTGCAAACAAGGACGGCGGTCATGGGTTTGCAAACTTTCACTTATTCTTGAGATTTAAGCAACATCAGATGTTGCAAAATGCTCTGGGAAAGCATGTGACATGAAAGATGAGCTCCTGGACTTTCTCCAGCTTCCAGGGCTACTCTGGACAGACGGCTGTCCGTCTCTGAAGGACGCAAAGTCGTCTGCAAGTGGAATTAAGCTGCTGGAGAACTCCTGCGGAGCTGGGGGTCGAGCCCCCGAGGATTCCTGGATGGCGGCTCCGGGGTGGCTTCTGCCATCGCAGCTGCGGGTCTCGTCTCCCCCTGAGACCCCCTGGCTGTGCACCACGGGACCCTGTCACCTCTCGGCTGCCGACCTCTTTCCAACTGCAGGAAAGAGGAGGAGCAGTTGCGCCCCCAGCTTTCAGATGCCCCGTCTCGCTAGGGCACCCCGAAGTCATGCCGTGGGAACGCGACACCCAGAGGACACCGTCTCGGGCTGTGACCCCTGGGGGCGTGGGGACAGAGGAACCGACCTGCCCGGGGCCCACGGGACAGTCCTCACGGGGAAACCTGGCGGGCACAGCTTTTGTCGTTTCGGGCAACCTGCCGCCCCCATCCTGCCCGCCACACACGCGAACCCTGAAACCGGGCTCCCGGCTCGCAAACGTCCTCTTTTCGCCCCTGACTCGTGAGAACCTCGACGGACCCGGCCAGTGTCTGCGCCGGGCCGGCAGACGGGAGGCCGGGAGGGCTGGACCCAGACGCCGCTGCCCGGGCGGGCGGCCCGGCCCCGCAGGGACGGTGACCAAACGCCAGGTCCAAGGGCCAAGGGCTCGGACGCGGGGACCGTGCCGAGGTTCGGTTCAGACCTGAGGGTCCGGGAGGCTCCCGGCTCTGCTACCGAGCGCGGCCCAGGGCACGGCAGCTTGGAGGGCACCACTGAGCACCCGGCCGGAGGTTCGGGACCGACCGATCCCCGGTCTGCACTTCAGCAGCGAGCCCGGGAGGCTCACAGAGCGTCAGATTTGAGGACCCGAGCTCCACGGGGGCTGGAGGCCGCGGCCAGGACCTCCGTCCAGCCGAGCCGAGCGCCTGCACCCGCCTCGCTGCCCGGCATCTCTGTGAAGTGCCTTCTGGTCCGTAAGTGCCAAACCCTGGTGTTACTTAATTCTTTCCTGTGCCCCCCATTTCCTGAGACCCCAATTCCACATACGTTAGACTGTCTGACATTGGCCCACAGGTTACTCAGACGCTGCTTGTTTTTTTTTTTTTCTTCAGACTTTCCTTTTCTGCGCTTCATCTTGTATCATTTCAAGTACGAGGTCTTTAAGTTTACCAGGTTTTTCTTCTCTTTTCCCCGCAGTCTCTAACCTGCTCTCAGTGCCAACAGTGAGCTTTTCTTTTCAGCTACTTGGTGAATCACCTCTGGAAGTCCCGTCCGGCTCTTGTAAAAATGTGTATTTCCTTCTCTCGCCTCAGCGTTCTCCTGTTCTTCTTAAAGTACTTGGGCACGGTTACCGTAGCTGTTGTAGCCACCTTATGCGCTCACACTGTCATCTTTATTATCCCTCAGCCTGAGTTTATTGATGGATTTTCCCCTTGGTTATAGGTCGCATTTTCCTGCTTCTTGGTCGAATGCTGGATGCTAAGAGTTTTACGCTGTTGTCTCAACTGTACTGTCTTCCTTAGAAGAACTCCATGCTCAGAGGCTGAGTTCCCTGTGTCCAGTCTGCGTTAAGCTTTGCCGGCCGGGGTCTGGGCAGACCTTCCGGAACCGGGGCCGCGTCCTCCGCGTGACGGGGGAGGCCGCTCCGCGACGGCTGAAGCCCCCGAGCCTGGGCGCCCTAAAAACCATCGCTTCTGGCTCCCAGTGAGCTCCTCCTCCAGGCTTGTGGGATTTCTTCTTCTCATCCCATAAAGCCTTGGCGGGCTCCTTACGCAAATCTCTGGAGCCCTTTTCCTTTGTAGACCTCGCCTTTCTAGAAACGGCCCGCAAGGTCCAGAGGCCTCATGTGCCTGCTCTCGCTCCTCCTCCGGGCTCCGTGTCACGGCCGGGCTCCGGGGAGAGGGCCGGTGTTCGCAAGGCTCACCTACGTGTCTCTTTTCTACAAGGATCATAGCCTGTCGTCCAATGGTTGTTTTATATATTTTATAAAACATATATCTTATATTTATATAAAAATATGCTTTCTAAAACAACCTAGCTTTTTAAGATAGGAGCTTTAATCTGATTTCTGTAGCTCCACCATAGCTAGAAGCAGAAGGCCCTTCTTACATTTTCAAAGTGAATCTTGGAA
The DNA here is from genome assembly GCA_004024745.2 of Catagonus wagneri. Taxonomy (NCBI): domain Eukaryota; kingdom Metazoa; phylum Chordata; class Mammalia; order Artiodactyla; family Tayassuidae; genus Catagonus; species Catagonus wagneri. The sequence goes on along the minus strand of PVHT021183522.1, from coordinate 941,557 downwards.
AAAGGTTTGGCAGCTCCTCAAAAAGTTACACATAGAATTGCCCTAAGACCAGGGATTCCACTGCCAAGTCCAGACCCCAGAAGGACTGAAGGCAGGGACTGAAGCAGGTGACTGTCTGTGCGTGTTCACTGCAGTGTGGGGCGGGGGGCAGCCGGGTGTTAAAGCGGACAGCGTTCAGGCAGCAGGTGGTCGGTCGAGCCGCACAACGGAATGTCTGCCTTGAAGGGTGAGACACGACTCGGGCCAGGACACGAGGGACCCGGGCACAGTTGGCCTCGGAAGGGCAAACGCCAGGTGGTTCAACCTGTACGAGGTGCCGAGAGCACCCAACTCACGGGCACGGGAAGTAGCGGCTGGGGAGCCGGTGAGGACGGGGACAGAGTTCCGGCGGAGGGAGGTGCCCGGGGTCTGCAGACGCAGCGGCTGTCCCACGCTGCGACTGCGTTTCGGGCCCCAAAGGGAGCAGAGAGGGAAGCAGGAAAACCGAGGCCGGGCGCGGCCGGCAGAGGGCAGCCCGCAGTCATACTCACACGATGGTCTTGCCGATGTGCAGAAACGATTTCTCGACGAACTCTCGGACGCTGTGGACCTCCCCGGTGGCAATGACGAAGTCCTCGGGCTCCTCGCTCTGCAGCATCAGCCACATGGCCTGCGGGGAGAGAGGCGGGTCAGCGTGCGAGGTCCACGGGCCACCCGGGAAACACTGTCCCCGGCGCACGTCCCCGGGTATGGGGCCCGGGCGCGGGGCGCAGAAAGGCGTCGGGGTCTGTGTGAGCGCCCGTGACGCCAGCAGGGCAGCTGGAAACGAAGGGGGTCGGCCCGCAGGAACCGGGCAAGGACCGCACGGAGCGGAATCGACTGGTTACGCAGCCGCCTCCTCTGGGAGGCTGAGTCAGCTGCTGGTGAACTTCCACCTCCTCGGACCCAGGGCAGCGACTCTACCAAGGAACCTGCTTCTGGACCCGTCTGGGGACCCCAGCTTGGCCTGGCCTGGCCTGCGTCCCCAGGTTTCCCCGTGGTGACGGCTCAGAACCACTGGCCTCAGTGGGGCCCAGCTGGCCTTCGGCCACCTCCCCAGCTGAGCTGGTCCTCCGGCCTCTCAGGCCCCGTGCAAGCGTGCACTCACGCACACACGCACGTGCACACACGCGCACACACATGCAGGCACACACACGTGTTTTGGCTTTCTTGAAAGTACTTTCAAAGTATTCGGGAAAAAGTAAATTATCCTTCTGGCTAGAATTTCTATTTGAACATCTTTCTGAGTGATTAGTGTAGAAACTTAAATGTGTTTTTCTCGAATTTCCACCCTAAAAGTAACACTCTACAGAGATCTTTCAGGGCCACTTAGCTTCTTTACTTCTTTCGTGACACTATGCTGGGCTGGGGCGGATTTGAACAGAATTGTATTTTCAGTCATGCGAGACAGCACCAGGGCTTGCTAAAGGTAAAAGGAGACAGTGTGACCGCCGGTTCCTGGTGGGTCACTCCAAACGCGGGGCGCGAGCTGGCTTTGTTTCAGCGGGAGCCAGGACCCCGCAGCCTCTGCCTTCTCGAGAGCGAATGCCCAGGACCGGCCTACCTCCCTCCCTCCCGTCAGACCACCTGCGGCCTCTGACCGTCCAGTTTCTGGGCCTTTCCTGTCAAGTTCACGCTGCACCGTCTCTGGCCTGGGAATGAGCCCGGAAAGGGACATCAGCTCCTGGTTGACTGGTGATTTTTACCGAACAGTTCACCGGATTTAATGGGGGAGGTTTCGTTTAAATTTCCACCAAACGTGATGAATGGTTACTGCTGGTGGAGGCAGGGCAGGGGACACGCCAGGCGGGGGGCGACAGCGGGTTAGTCATTCGCCACAGCACCGAGGCCAGGCAGCCCTTTGCGCCACTGGGTCACGTCCAGGACACAGAGCCGCTGTGTGGGACGCGCCCGCCGGCCACCTCCTCGCACAGCCGCGCCCGGGGATCCGGCCCATTTCCTGTCTGACGGACGGCACGGCCGAGGCCAGTGCGCCCCTCCCCCCCCTTCCTGGTCGCGGGCTGGACACCCGACCCGTGACACGCAGCCCCGGCTTCCGGGGCAGAGACGCTCCCGAGGCTCCACGCTCAGACAGTCCCCTGCGTCCGTCTCTCGGAATGAGGGGCCCCGGGAGGGTCCGGCTGCCTCGCCCGCTGCCTCGGCCCTGACCCGGTGACCGGCGCGCAGAGACGCTGTCCACCCGTTGCCCAGGGAGACAGTCCGCTTGGGACGCACCCAGGTTGGGGTCCCTCAACATAAGCGTGTCCCGTGTCGCAAACAGGGACAGTGCAGCTGCAGGCCCCGTCCCACTGTGCTGCTAAGGCACAGGGCCCCCAGGCGAAGTCTGACTCCACGTGGCCGACGTTTGAAGGCCAAGTCCAGGTGCTTCTAACGTTCACTCGGTTGGGACACGCACTCTCCTGTAGCTACGTAACTAGCCTATCTGCCTCGCACGTCTAATTCAGAGACGTCCACATAAAACTTGAAAATTTTCCCAGAAAACCACCCTCTGGCCGTTCAGACGGCGAAGCGGATGTCGCAGAAAGGGCTGCCTCCTGGATGTGGTGTCTGGGGTGGCGCGGCGACTGGCCGGCCCTCACTCCACGCAGGCCTTCTGCGCTGCCAGGTGTTTGTCTTAAGCACCTGGATTCTAGCATCGCTGCCACCTCGCCGTCAGGCCCCCGTTCAGGACCCCAGCCACGGACACTTATTAACTGAGCTGTCACCCATGGATAACAAGACTGGTTAATCAAGGTTATGTTTAACTATGTTTATGGCACTGCTGCGTTTTCAGCCCTGTGCGTTTGTGCTTTACGAACTGCAGTTGTAAAAACAATCTAAACGCACAGCTGCGTCCATGCAGAAACACATATGCACGCGTAATGGCAGAGAAAGCCCAAGAAACAATTCTCATAAAAATCACAGGCATCTGAGCACATGGAAATTAAAATTCCCAGTACGGGCTGTCTAAGTGCGGATCTGCTCACATACGTTTTCTTGGTTCAGTAGCTGTTTTCCTGACGACAGCCTGCTGTCCTCGGCTTGAACCAGGACACCGAGCAGCCCTGGGCGAGGCCAGGCCTTGGGCTTTGCGGGAGGGCCCTCAGAGGTCAGTGGGAGGGGGAGCCCTAGAGAGGCCCTAACTCTGAAGGAGTTGGGAAACAGTGCTAAGTGCCTAACACTGAGAGAATCGTCCAGCATAAAACCAGAAGCCCAATCCCGGGTCTGCGGATCCCTCTGATTAAGGGTCTTTCAGGCATTTTAAAGATACAAAGTTATTGCACAGGCAAAAAGAATCATTACATAGTAATTCAATAAAAACGCCCCCCAAGAACAAAACACAGTTTCGAACGCGGTCTCGCTCTCGCTGGCCACCTGTCATTGGACGCTGACACGACACGCTGAAGAGGCCAGGCCCAGCCCTTGTCCTTGTCCCCAGCAGCCCGAGGTGCCAGGCTGGGGCAACAGCACACGCCAAAAGCTCCAGGCCTGTGGCAGTCACTCGTCGGTTTCCCGGGACGCCATCTGCTCCCACACGCAGTTCGGGCGACGCGTCTCTCTCTCCTGCTCCCGAAGCATCCTGTCTCCCGTGGGCTCCGGCTCTTTCCCAGGCGCCCGTGCCCCCCCCCCACCGTCTCCGCCACCCCCGCCGTCGCACAGACGCCTCTTCTCCCCGTGTGACCTTCTGATTCCCTGCTGCTCACTCGCCCGCCTCCGGTGACATCTACGTCACGTTTCCTCGCTAATGGGGCCTCATTCTCTGCAACGACTTTCCTTCTCTCGCGCACATCTGTCCCGACTTCTTGCTCGACTCTTCAGTTCGTTTCAAGGTCCTTAGACGTGTGAGTCCGAGGCGTCCACCACGACCTCTCCATTCTGCTGCGGGGGCACAAAGTCGGCCACGGACGGCGCGGAAGCAAGCGGGGCGGCCGTGTGGCGGCCTCTGGTTTGTCCACCTCGGCTTCTAGCGGACGGCACGGAAGTGCGCCGCCTGATTTCTCTGGATCCACGCTCGTTTCCTGTGAGGCGGCCGCCCACGCTGCGCGCCGGCATCTGCCGCCACCCCCCTCCTCCCCGCAGCCCCCTCCCCGCCCACACGTCCTCCCGGCATCGTTACCGTCCGGGCAGGGCTGCGCATTTGCTGCAGAATCGGACGAGGAGAAAAGCGCAGTTCGGGCGGCCTGCAGCCCATTTCAAAGTTCTCTCAAAACCTTGGCACCGAGCTCCGGACACCCTCCGCCCCAGGACACGGCTGCTCCTGCCTCCCAGCCCGGAGCCCCCCCAGATCTGACCTGCCGCCCCCCCTCCCCCCCCCCGGCAACACCTGCTGCAGTTCTGCAGGGACACGGGCATCTAGAGAGACCCTCTGTCACGTCGTTTTGTGGGGCTTTTAGGCTGAAGATTAATTCGAGCCACACGCGCAGGCTCGGCTGACATTCTGAGTGGGCCGAGCCTGCGCGTGTGGGCCCCCAGTCCAGCGGCCGCGTGAGTGGCAGCCGGAGAGCCGCGGCGAGGAGGCACACGAAGCGCGTCCCGCTCGCCCGCTGCTGCTGAAGGGGCGGCTGAGCCTCCCTCCCGCTCAGGACTCCGCTCAGCGTCCGGGGGGTCGGGCCGGTGGCGAGGAGACCTGACGGGGCGGGGGGAGGGAGAAAGCCTCGCTCCCGGGCTCGGTTCAGCCTCTTTGTAGCGCAAGCCGCAAGGCTGCCTTCGGGCTCACGAGGCCAGGGCGGGACGCGACGTGTCCCCTGCGCCCCCTGCTGTGGCAGGAGGCACCTCCCCGGGGGAGGAGCGGTGAGGTCGCGCTGGGTGGGGCCGTCGGGCCCGGGGCTGCCCCGTGGCGACTGCGGCACCAGCTGACCGCTTCCAACTAGCACCAGGTGGCTCTCTGCTTGGCCGTGAGCACCGCGGGCTCGGCGCGCGGCTCCAGGTCCCAGCGGGCAGCCCGACTCTGGCGCTACCACCTGCCTGCGGAACGCGCTCCCGCCCCCGAGCCTGAACAGACGCTCAGACCTGGCCCGACCCCGGGGCTGTCGCAGCACAGTTCCCAGAAGTGGGTTTCCTGGAGCGCGCCCAGCCACCTCCTGCGCCAGGTGTCTCCAATTACCCGCGCCCACGAGCAGCCCCAGGGGAGCCACCCAGAGCCCGCCGGCTCGGCGGGACGCCTGCAGGAGCTCCGGGCGCTCGTGGGAACTGGGTCCACGCTCGTGACCGCCGGCGCCCGGCTCCCGAGAGGCTCCGGAGCGGCTGCCTCAACTGCCCACGGGCAGAGGCGGCCCTGACCTTCCCCCACTGGTCCTGACCACCTGGCTGTGCCTCCTGGTCCGACTCCGGCTCTGGAATCCGACTCGGGGCTGGTTCTGGGCCTGGCCGAGGTGGGGGGCCCAGCCTGACCACAGACGTCTGGGTTCCAGGCTGACGATCATCGTTACCAACAAGCGCAGGTGCACACACACAGACAGACACACAGACGCACAGACACACACAGACACAAACACACAGACACAGGCAGACACGTGCACAGCACACACACGCACGCACACACAGACACACACAGAACACACTGACATACACACACACAGACAGACACACACACACGCACATGCACACCCCATATTACAAGCGTAAGAAAAGCGCAGGCAGGACTTTACAAACTCGGTCTCACTGAAACAGGGCTGCTCAAGAGCCACATACGTAACGTAAAATTTTCTACGAGCCACATTAAAAAAGGAAAAAGAAATGTGAGGCTAATTTTAATGTTTTATTTAACCCAATAGCGAGTCCACTGCCACCTCAACACAGGACATAACCCAGGCGCTTACACTGCTTTTCTGTGCACCGACCCCCAGGGCCCAGTGAACACCCCGGGCGGAGAGCCCACCTCCGTTCCAACCGGCGCCCGTGAGGCTCAGGACCACACGTGGCTCGGGGCTCATGGGACAGTGGGGGCGCAGAGCGGCCTCGTGGCCGGAGGGACAGCTGACCCCGGGGTGGGGGGGCACCGCCCTCCCCTGCTGCTCAGCCTGAGGGGCTTCCTGGAGGCGGCCTCCTGGCCCCGCCCCTTCCCCTCCGGGGCCGGCTCTGCCTCCTGGCCCCGCCCAGCTGGGGGATGGCCCCGCCCCTTCCCCTCCGGGGGCGACTCCATCGGCGGTGCCAACTCCAGAGTCCGAGAAGCGGTGACAGCAGCTCCGACTTACGCCCCCCTGACCCGGGGCTGCTGGCCTCACTCACTGCAGCTGCAGCAGTGGGGGGTGCCGGCCGGCCGAGTCCCTCGCAGCACCCAGGGAGGGGAGCGTCAGAACCATCTGGAAGGTTGACACACAGACCGCTGGCCTCATCTAGCCCCAGAGAGGCCAACGTGACAGGCCTGGCATGAGGCCCGAGAATCTTTCTCACAAGTCCCAGGCGAAGCCGAAGCCGCTGGTTTGGGGCCTGCTGAGAGCCAGGGCCGGCTGCGGGCAGAACCGGGCGTGGGCTCAGACCCAGGGAGTCGCTGGGTAGCTCCGGAGAAGTCCCTTAACCCCCAGAGCTTCCAAACCAGGACAGCGACGGCACCCGCCTGCAGGGATGATCTGAGGGTTAAATCGGCCAAGGGATGAAGGCGTCTGGGGCAGAGAGCGCGCCAGGGGCTGTCGCCCACGAGGACGGCTGTGACGGCGCAGCTGGGAGCCTCGATCACGACCAGACCACAGCCGGGCGGCCTGGGAGGGAGGCCGAAGGGCGCAGAGACCTAACCCCAAGTCTGCTGCTCAGAGCCACAGCTGGAAGGGACCTCGGAAACGCTGCCATCCAGTTCGGCTCATTTCAAGGCGTGAAGCAGCTCCCACCAGACAGGCTATGTGCTCCGCCTGAGGTCGCACCCCTGGGTGGCCAGAGGTGGGGACTGGCGCCTTGGCCCTGTTTTGTCTTCTTTTCACTGCATCATGGGAACACACGCCTGCTGGGGAAACGCTGCCCCACGGCTTTAGGGTAAACTGACAGTGCTGTCGGCCACCTGGGGACCCAGGCGGCCAGGCAGGGTTGTCGGAACCCGGAGGTACCAGGCACTGTCAGGTGCTGCCTGGGCACGGAGGACGCCGGGCGGGACCACCACGGGCGCCGTGCCTGGCTTATGGGCTCTCAGCGCACCCGGGGACGGGCTTTCAAAGGCCCACATCCGATTTAAGGGAGGACCTCTGAGACACACCCGGGGAGCATCCATGAAACGCCGGGCGTGGGAGCCGCAAAACCTGGGTCCTGAGTGAGAGCCACCCCCCAGGGCTCCGGCCTCCCCGCTCCCCAGCCAAGGGTGCAGACGCACAGGTTCTGGGCCACTCTGAGTCGCCCCAGAGACCCTCAGACGCGGCGCAGTGAGGGGACTGCAGCGGCCTGACTGCGCGGCGCAGACCGGGGAGGGGGCCCGGGAGTGGAGAGGTGGGGGGGACCGCAGTGGGGGGAGCACGGCGTGCCCCCTCCCCTGGGATGACCCCGCTCTGCTGGGTTTCCACTTCGGGTGCCCCAGGCGGGGTGGGGACGGCTGGGGACCAGACCGGACCTCCCAAGGCCTCCTCTGCCTGCGTGCGTGGGACCAGCCGTGCATCAGGCTCGGTGCTCAGCCCAGAGATGCAGCACCCGGGCCTTGAACCCAGGGGAGGACGGCAGGGGGGCGGGGCAGGAACACGGCTCGGGGTGGGGGCTCAGGCTCAGGGGACCATCGGGGGCGGGGGACGGCCGGCAGAAGGGAGGGGACAGCAATGGGGGAGGGCACAGACCAAGAGGGCTCTGGAGACTTCTCAGCCGTCGGCTCCTTCAGCCCGAGAGCGGGCGCGGTGCCTGCCCCCTCGCGCCATCCCTGTCCCGGGGATTACTGTCTGTGCCACCCCTTCATTTAAACTCATTTCACATGTGTTTCCCCAACACCCCCATTTGCAGAAATCAGGATTTCTGTTGAAAGGTCAGTCTCCCACCCAGGACCCTTAAACCTTGAACGGTTCAGATTTAATCACTCCGCCTTTAATCTCTGGTCGCCACACCTGAAAGAACCCAGCAGAACCCAAGAGCTCAGCATGTGAGCTCTGTTCTCCGCCACCGCTCCCGCTGACCGTCCCACCCGGGGCCTGAGGGCTCCCGGAGGCTGACCCAGCCACGGCCGGACGGCGAGATGCGGGCAGGAAGCCGGCGAGGTCCAGAAAACATTTCTTGGGACGGAGATATTTGAGCCTAGCGAGTCCACTGCACATAAACAAACAATAATTTAGAGACAACAGCCCTCCACACCACCGAAAATTAAACAAAAATCTCCTTTATGGTCTTAAAAAAAATCAAGAGCACTCCTAAAAGTCCGATTATTTTAAAAACAGCTAATGACAGGAGATTTTTTTTAGTGTCCTTATCATTTAGGTGAAATCTAAAAAAGCAAGCTTTTGATAAACTGAAATAACATTTTCAAAATATTAACATATCAAGTATTTAAAAATCCTAAAATACACCCCACCCCCACCCCCAACAAACACCTTAGAGAAGCTTCCCTCAATCCGCCAGACTGGAGAACAATCCTTTATTTTTTGGTGACTAAGATTTTCAGTAGTCTGAGAGGACTGCTCAGGACCCACGACTGAATAAAAACGTGTCTGTTCCGCGAAGTCCCGGCAGCCGCTCTCCCGGCACAGGCCGGCTGCCGAGAGCGGGCCATCTTTCCTGCTATCACAACACAGAGTTTTCACAACCGTTTCGTATGAATGAACAATGTCTTCACTGTTTCCCTGAACACTAATTTAGTGTTGTATTTTTTTTGCTGTGTCAATGAGTGTCAAAATATTGTTCCTCTAATACATGAAAGTATTTGCATGGAGCTTTATGACTGATCTTTCGATGGGAGCCAGAGGCAAAAGAAAACAGAGAAGCTCCATTTGGGAGGGCTCACCAGCAACAGAAGTGAGACGCTTTAACACAGGCCGCCTTCTGCCAATTTTTTTTTCCCCAAGCTCACAATGGTTGATTTACCCCGCAATTGGTGAAATTAAAGGCAACGTCGGACCCAAAAAACCATACTTCAACGGGAAGACCCGGGGTTTCCACCTCCCTTAAAATGAAACAGAAAACTTGCAGGGAGGAAGACAAAAACCCCGAGAGGAAGCTCTGCGCCTGACCTGAGTTAAATACAATACCGTGCCCACCAAGAAGAGGCGCCCGAGAAACATGCGGGCGACTTTTTCTAAGCCCTGCCTTCCCGCACCGTCTCTTCATTAGATGCTCAATTGCCTGTAACCGTTCGCATGTATCCCAGCGACCGAGGGAGACAGGTCCGCCGCGTTCTCCGTCTCTCAAGCGGGGACCTGCCGGGTTCTCGCCCCGCCTCACGCACACTGCCCCGTGGCTCCGACCCGACACACACGGAGTGCCCTCCCTGGGGGCGCTGGTCCAGCGGATGGGTTACTCAGCACGAAACTGAAGGGCTGGGCCTGGCTGCGGTCGGGAGCAGTCCGGGACTCAGTGCCAGGACAGGCCAGCAAAGGCCGCGCTCGCCCAGAGAGCAACCCAACCAGCCTTTCAAGTCAAGTGTTGGCTTGCAGACGAATAAGTTAATCAGCTATGAAATAACCACCACAATGTCCTTATTGATCACGAAGGCTCATGACGCAAGACTTGGCTGCGAGCGGATCTGCGTCTCGCTCCCTCTGCCGCCAAGTTTCCGAGAAGGAGGGCGCTCTGGGGTGGTGTTTACGAAACACAGATGTTAACGTGGGGCGAACCTCCCTGGGGCTCGGGAACGGGGAACGGGCCGAGCCGGCCGCCCCCCACGTGACAGGCTAGTGCGCTCGCCGCACTTGTCAAGGGTCAACAGAGTGAGTTTGGATGACGTCTCGAAATGAAATTTTAGATGACCTCCCCGACTTTTTCCTTCCTTGGGAGATACTGCTAGGTAACGCTGATATTTCTGTTCTTAAATCAATGGTACTGATGCGAGAACAGCTACTGAACACTTGCTCCCAAACCCATCAGTTAGTCTCATAAGCTGGTTGTTTCACGCGCTAACACGCGTGTGGGAGAATGTTTCGTGGCCCCTTGCCACTCCTGCCCATGAGCCAGTAAGATAAGCACACTTTCTGCTCAGACTACACCAGATCCTCAGGCCCATTTGTACCAAACTCCTCCTAGAATCCCAGAGAGAAAGGCCACGTGGCCAGGGCACCACGGGGTGAAGCTTTGGGCACTCACGTGCACATGGACCAGAGTGGACGGGGCCCCTCCCCTGCTCAGAGGGACCTGCTAGAACGAAGCCTCTCGCACAAAAACGAAAAGGGACACACTCAGTTGGGAACGCACCCTTCAGAGAGGGCCACGCAAGTGGCTGACGCGTCAGTGAGCTTTCCACGGAAGCCGGTTCTCCCGGGCACGGCGCGGGCGGGGGGGCCCTGCGTCCCCCACGGCAGCCCCTACCCCATGGAGCGCCTGGTAGGTACCCAGGCTGCTGCTCCTGCCCCAGCCTGGCCTCCGCAGGGCCGACTCCGAGCACCATGGGCCTCTCAGGGGAGACGGAGGCAGGTCTGCGCTGGGGACCCGCAGCGTCCCAGTCGAGACAGCGAGGGACTGCCACCTACCCGGGGATCAGATCCAGCACTGGTCACCTTCGCCTCCGACTCAGGGTTGGTTAGGGCCGCTGAGAAGGGAAGGCGTTTGGGGCACCTGCTGCCGGGAGTGAAGACTGTGCCCAGCCGAGGCACTGACGTCCCCATGCCCGGGCACGCCTGCTGAGACCCTGCCCTCCAGAGTGCTGCTGCGGCTGCCCGCCACTGGGGGAGGAGAGCGCCCGTCTCACCCGGCAGCACTGGGCGCCAGCGGCCGGCCGACGAGCCTGTCCGTGGTCAGCTGTCACCTCTGACAGGTGGAGCTGGGGTCACGGGCAGCTGCGACGGCCTCACCCAGGGCTGCGTCTTCCCACGGGAGGCGTCTGTTCAGCAAAGTGTGGGGTCCTCAAGGACAGCCCAGGCTACCCAGAGAGGAGCTCCGGGCCGGAAGCCTCAGGCCCGCGGTCACTCCGGCCACGCCGCCCACTGCGCCGGGCAGCTCCGAGCCTCTCTGCAGGGCGGTCTGACTGCTGAAGGCCTCTGCTGTCAGAAATGATAACGTTTTTGGAGAAAACTCCCAGTCTAATGCGATCCAGTCACTGTGATACAAGGGGATAATGCCTCAGACCGTTAGCTCGATGTGAAAATACAGCATTTCCAGAGCACTGACTCTTCTTAAAAAGGTGTTTTAGAACGGAACCTGCGATCTCAACATTTCTGTCCTTCAGAATGTCCGATTCCTTGCCCAAAGCAGGCCTGTTACACACAAGTTTTGAAGGAGCATAAAAATCCTGATATTTTGTATATTTGCCTTTTAAGCGGGTTTCTGCTATTTCAGGAAAACCACCCTGTGCCCCGTGGGCGGGTGGCTCAGGCGCCCGAAGTCTTCCAGGTGGTTCCCTCCCAACCATGGTTAGACGGCGCTGCTCTGTGTGATACTGCGCCGAGAAAGTCAACAGTCCTGGTGGAAAAATAGATGTTTTCCCCGCACTTCTCAATGAGGCAGAAAAGCCCATAAATAGAGCCTCAACTGAGGTGTGATCAGAAGATTTCAACAAACGAAATCTTCAAACCAACCAACCAACCAACCAACCGCGTGAACGCACCTCTTAAAGAGGATCAGCTAATCCTGAGTGTTCCTTTTGGAACTGGATTCTGACTTCGGTGTGACAACAAGTCGAATGCCGTCTTTTGTTCGGCAGCATTGTCCAGTCACCTTGGTACACATGCTGCCAAACGTTACGGTTGATTTTGGCACAAAGCGCTCCCATCTGCACCACCTCTCTTACGTGGGCCTCAGCGCCGTGAGCGGCAGCCAGCAGGCTCCGTGCTGAGAACCCCCGAGGAGAGACGACCTGGAGGGAGCCAGAGCAGAGGGGTCAGGGAGCCCCGGGAAAGGCCCCTCTGCCACAGCTCTGACGAAAACAACCAGAAGGAGTTCCCTGGCGCTTCTCAGAAAGGACGCTAATTTCACCTCCTCTTTTACAGAACGGGGTGGGTGGGGGGGACCTTCCAGAGGTCGCGCGGCAGCAGAACGAGGAACAGAGCGCAGGCTTCCTGATCCCGGAGCCAGTTTTCCAGCCGGTCTGCCCCGGCTGATGAAACGGCAGAGGCTGAGTCCTGATAAGCAGCTCCACGAAAACACACCCCGTGCCAGCCGCTGTCCGGCCCCAAGACGCTCCCGGGGGCGGGGAGGCACAGCGGCTCCGGAGGCCCCTCCCCCCGTTCCAGCCCTGGCAGCTCCCCTGGGTCCCCTTGTTGACGACTCTGCTTCAGGGCTCAAGTGCAGACGAAGAGATGAAATGGGGGCGATTATCTGAACGAGCTTTATCTTCGCAAAGGGAAGCCGCTCGGGACCCGGAGCGTCTGTCACACGCGACGCCCTCTGAGCGCATCGGCACCTTCAATCCCACGACCGGTTTTTTCCCTTATTTTTTTGGCGGCACGTGAAAGTTCCCAGGCCAGGGACTGAACCCACCTCCCAGCAGCAACCCAAGCAACAGCAGTGACAACACCAGACCCTTAGTCCGCTGCACCGCCAGGGAGCTCCAGCGATTACTTTCTCGACAGAGCAGCTCGGCAAGCTAGGAAAAGCCTCACGTGTACTGAGCGGCAGGCAGGCACGCGGTAGCAGAGCTCACAGGCCTGGAATGTTGCGAAGTTGGTTTTGGGGAAAAGGAAACTGGGGGCCACCAAGGCATTCCAGATGCCAGAGGCGAGTCTGGCCAACTTCCAGGCCAGTCGTCCTTCTGGGTCACCAGGCAGGCGATAAAGGTGCCCGAGAATCACAGTGTGAGAAGAAATGAGTGTAATATTTCTATACCTGCTTTTACAGAAAGACCAGGAAGGACTTCGCAGTGAACAAAGCACTCTGCTTGACAAGTGATTTTTCTTTTTTGACAGCCCTAGAGAAAGGGTCCGAGGCAGGGTCACAGCCCCCGTGTCCTCAGGAGGGGCTGTGAGCACTGCCGGGCAGGGGCCGGTGCCCACACCGGGACGCGGAACCAGTCTCAGCAGAACTTCTGGTTCTATAAGAGAAGCCGTGCCCCTGAAATGCTAAAACCCGAGTTACGTTAAAAATGAAAACAAAACCTCTTACATTTTACCTATTAGCTAAAAAAATTGAAAACGCTGCCTGGGATGAACAACGCAGCGCAGCGGCCCGGCCAGGCAGGGCGGGGAGGCCCCAGCGGGAGTATTTCTGGGGGTCAGGTCGAGCCGGGACCTGCAGCCTGTACCCCGTGGTCACTGCAGGGCACTCACAGCCTCACCTGTTCACTCGGGCAGCCAGGAAAGGTGGCTTCTTGGTCCTGTTTCCAACTCTTCCGACATCCCCCGTGCAGGAGGCGGGAACCGCAGGGAGACGTCGTCTTTACACCAGAAACATCTCTCCCACCGGCTTCTGCCCCCGAGCTCAGCAGACGCACAAGGAAAAGCATGCTCTCGCACTGGAGCTAAGACCGTCACCAAATAACAAGCCCTACTGAAAAAAGTCTCCCACCACCGCCACCAACCCTTACGTTTCAGTCATCGAAAATCAGGAAATGTTATTTGGGGAATAAGAATGCCAGTCCCCCAAGGTACCACCGGGGCCAAGAGGAAAGAAGCAGCTGACGAGCCGACCCAGCGCCGGGGCCCGCGCTCGCCCCACCTTCGCGAACGCCCTTCTAGCGGGCAGAAGTGCCAGCCGCGGGCCCCTGGGAGCGTCCACCAATCCCAGTCCCCAGACTGACCCCGGGAGGAGCCAGCTGGGCTGATAGAGACGTCAGGCAAGTGCTGAAAAGGGGACGCGCCATCTGGCGGGAGCGTTTCCCCCACGCCCTCTGGGGCCGCAGCTCCGGTTTCTCTGGAATGTGTCCTGCTCCCCAGCCTCCAGCGAGGTCGCGAGGCTGCGACATCTCCAGGGGGCACCGCGCCGGCTGCGACACGGAATTTCCTTAAAGGCGGCCGCGCGGCGGTGGGTGCTGAACCGGCCCGAGCTGCTGCCGAAACCGTTCCATCCCTCCAACCTCACCGGGCAGGTCACCGAGGACCCCGCCAGCCTTGCCAAGGGCCCACTGGGACCTCCGCCGGCCAAGCCCGAGTTTCACGAGGAAGGTAAAAGGTGGGCCTGTCTGTGTGAGACTCTCTGAAGCCGTAAGGTCTTGAGGCCAAAAATAAACATTTCAGGACGCCGGCCTTTAAATATCTTTTAAACGGGGAAACAGGAACCTTTAATAGGTAACATGAGTCATCAGGCATATGTGTGTGTGTAAGCAGAGGAGTATCGCTGTCACTTCAGCAAGCCACACGATGTCGGCGAGGCGCTCTTTCTGTTCCATCTACAAATATTTGAAAGAACACAATGTAAATATTTAGAACGACAGTATAATTCATGAGATATGCTGAAAAAGCGCAAGGGTGACACTTCGTCATTTGCTTCTAAAATTTTTGATTGGAAGGACAGCTTTAAAAAGGGTATCGATGTAGCTTGTCTGTAAAATGTCATCAAGAAAATAGTAAAGAATTCAAACCTGGATGCAAACCTTGGCGCCATCCTGCGCCAGCCCAGGAAGTGCCGTGCTTATTAACTCTGATGAATAAATGTTTCTCCTGAGCTACTGCTACGCCGTGACGTAGAGGGTTTGCTTTGATTTCAAAAATCTTTTGTTTCTCTCAAATATTCATAATTTGTGACAACTGGCGGTTTATTAGAAACGATTATTCATCTATTGACCTCTCGCAGACTAAACGTTGTGCCGTGCACTTTTTCACACTGTTGTGCATTTTTAGGCATTTTTCACTTTGCATTCTTTTTCGTTATTCCCTGACTGTGCTGTAAAAGAGAACGGACGGAGGCTGCGACGTGCTGGGGGAGGGACCACGGCTCGCTCTGGTTCCACCACAGCAAAGCCCCGACCGAGAGCAATCACTTCTGGCGTAGCAGCTTACTAGGCGCTCTCCTGACGCGACCGGGTCCTAGAAAGTCCTCTGCTTGGACGACGCCAAGACGACGGGGCTCCAGGGAGGCGCTGCGCTCACAGAGAAGAGGGAAAGCACTCTGGAGCCCGGCGTGTCACTTGTGAGGAAATAAAATCCCCAAATCGCAGAAAAAGCTGGGGAAACAGAACATTTTACCCTGCGAAGCAGGAGCTGCGTTCAGCCTCACGTCTGAAGCGCCAGCAGCCCAGGGAGCGTGGCCATGGCCAGGTCCCTGCCCTTCCCCCGCTATCAAGGCGGGCCCGGTGACACCTGCAGCCCCCCCCCGACGCCGAAACCCAAGGCCAGCTCGTTAGTCTGAGGCTCTAACAGTCGCGTCTGACTAGCTCAGACCTGAAAGGCTGATGTCCTTTAGGTGACACACGGTAATGGTGAACTTTCTCGCGACTTCTAACTTCTGCTGTGAACTCTAAATAGAACCGTAGAGTGAATGCGGGGCTGCTTAACTTTTTCGGGCAGCGACTGTCACCTGCCTGGGGTCCAGACCGCCGGGGGCCGGACGGAAGGTGGGGCGGTGCCTCCTTTCCCGCAGAGCGCACGCGTGTGAGTGCACATGGCGTGCTTTGCCCAAGATTCTCCAAGGTTCACGGGTGTCCCCAAAGACCCCCTCGGGACACCAGGCTAGAAACTGCTATTTCCAGAGACAACACGGTGGCGTCCTCGCGTCCTTCACCGGCCGGAGCCTCCGCCTGACCCACGGGAAGGCCTGACGGAAGCTGAGCGGGACTCAGGACGTGAAGGGCCTGTCCCCACGGGGCGGAGTCTGAGGGAGGTGACGGCCCGGGGCCGCCCTAGGTCCGGTCTTGGAGTGGATGAACACTGTCCCTGTGTCACAGGCAGCTTGGGACACGTGTCGGGGGTGGGCCTGACGAAGTCAAACCTGCCTTGCTGTTTCAAGAGCCATCCACTAAGCGGGAAAGCAAAAATTACACCAGGAAAGTGAAAGCGAGAAGGAAAATTCTTAATCAGAAGCGTCCACAATGGCCTTCTTACTGGGGACGGAAGATCATTTAACCAGAAGCATCCAATCGACTGTCTGGAAAAGTTTGTAGAGTGAGGATCCTTCAAAAAAGAAAGCTGCCAAGATAACAAATGCATAAGTGTTTGGGGAGCATGTGGCACAGGGCTCTGCATTCGTGCTTAGTGCATTCCCTATTTAGTTCACAAGATACATAAATACAATAAACTGAAATCAAACACAGATAATGAATACAGGGTTTATGAGACAGAGTCACCTTTAAACTCTCACTTTCTGACACTGTAGGTGCCAAACACCTGCCTGCCCCGGTGGACTCTAAACTCTTAGGGAGCTGAGGTGACCAAGCTCGAAAACGGATTCACACAGAGCCCGACAGCTGCAAGACAGCAGGTTCCGAACCCCAGGGAGGGCCCCTCGTCCTCCCGACACAGGACACAGAGACCCTGGGGCAGCCCGGGCGTTGGGCGGGCCCTGGATGGACTCCCAGTCCCGCCACGCAACGTCCAGGACGCCGAGCAAGTCACTTCAACTGCAGGCGAAGACGGACGGCCCTCCGGCGGCCTGACGCACACGCGCGCGCGAGGATGAGCGCGAAGTGCCGTTGCGACGGTCGGGGTGCGGCGGTGGGTCGATAAACGGTAGCTGCCACTGATGCCCCCAGTGACGCCGTCTCCGGAGTAAATGAGGTGCCAGCTGGAGCCGCCGTGTAAGACGCCCCGCAGCCCGTCACTCGGTCCTCGCTGTACACTCCCAGCCACATCGGCAGCACCACCGCCTCGCCTTCTCCCAGGAGGAAACGGTGGACCAGAGATGTGAACCGGCCTGCTGACGTCACACCGCGGACACAGAGGTGGCCCAGTGGTGCCAGACCGGCGCGACACCTGCTCGTGCCCAGCAGGGCGGCCTGCATCAGTGGCCCCGCACGACCTTTCATCCTGTAGACACGCAAGGAAAGGGAAGCGAAGCGCCGTCTGGGGGCCGGAACACACACTAAGGAGAAACGGGGCAGCGCAGGGAAGAGAGGGGCCACGCGGGCCGGCGGGGGTTCTGCGAAGACGGCACAGCAGCGTGGGAGGCGCGCGGCCCGCGCCGGGCTCCGGGACCTCAGCTGTTCTCGGTGACGGCTACGAGGAAGGTGCGGTGGGACAGACAGGGGGCCGGCTGGAACCACGGTCCCAGCCCGAGGCCCGGTTCTCACCCGAGGGTGAAGCCAGGCAGCTAAAGGCTGAGGAAAGAGGGAGAGGCGTGCGCCAGGCCGGGAGCGCCTGCGTGGACGGGGACGGGGTGACGGACTCAGCTCCCCGGCCTCTCACTCCCCTCCGCTGAAAACAAGGCCTCCGACTTCATCTTCTGGATCCGTGCACAGACCCGGGCGCCTTCCAAGGGCTTAGTGCCTCAGCACAGGGACCGCAGCCTCAGAGGCAGTCAAACATTTCACAAATCCTATTTCGCTCTTAAAACGAAAACAGCTTAAGCGGAGATTCCGCGGACAGAGCCCCTCGTGCGGGGCAGTGGCCCATCTGGCTGGTTCCCCAGCAGCGGGGTTCGTTTAGAAGAGCTGAGAAAATGACCGGCGACCGGGCAAAGCTGATGGCAGAGGAGCTGGTAGAGGTCTGTTGTGCTACCGAAGAGAAAACTAAAAACGAAAAGACGCGAGTATTCCTGATTTCTTCTCAGCGTCTCTGCAGGTGGCAGCTTGTCAGCAACCAGTTTCTGGAAGCCAGGTTTGACTGAAAGCATTACCTCGAGTTCCTGCTGATCCTCCTCTCGCTAAGCCGAGAGGCATGTCGCTGAGCGAAGCGCACAGGGAAGCCGTGATCCTCAGCAGCCGGGCCCACCTGGACAGCGCTCGCCTCCTCTCTCTGCGAGCAGCGGTGCCCGCAAAGCCCTCACGGCAAACGCCAGGCTCCAAGAGCGGTTCCAGCAACGGAGGGAGGACTCGCGCTGGCCACTGGTGCTGGGAAAATGCAGGGCGGGGGAGGCGGAGAAGCAGGACTTGGACTTGACGCCTCACGGCCATCAGGACAGTCAGGAGACCCCGAGGGTCCATATTTCCGCTTCAGGGTAAGTGTGCTCTTTCGGAGGAAAGGCTGAGTTCCCGGGCTCACTGAGGACTCTCTCCACAGCTGCGGTGGCTCCTGGGAAGTGCCGGCACGTTCTCCGGTCATAACTCCTCCAACAACTCTGTTCTAGCCAGACGATAACGAAAGGCCTGTCCTGGCTCAGAACGCCTAGGGCTCCACAGTGTCAGACGGGGACATCGAGTCCTTGCTTGCACGGAACCTTGCACAGAAGGGTCCTGGGGCGCAGGACCGCAAGAAGCAGAGTCCCACAGATGAGGACAGACTCGGACAGGTGCCCGGCGGCAGGGGTGAGCACAGCTGGTGTCAGAGCTTCGCGGCGGCCTGGGCGAGAGAGGAGAGCGGGGTGTCCCGGGGGCGGGCGGCTGCGGACGAAGGGCTGGTGGCGGGCGGTGCGGGGGCTGCTGGCGCGCTACCCGGGCCTCAGCTGGCCAGGTCCCACTCTGAGATCCGAGGGGCCAATTCCCTGGAGAGAGTGTGGGGTGCAGGCCCATCAGGGCAGTCACATCTCCCCCCGAAATGAGTCCACCAAGGCTTCACCTCCTGGGTGTGGATTTAGCAGATTTTTCCCTTGAAAGGGTGGCAGCTTGTTCTTAAGAAACAGCAAACCCATTCAGAGTTTACCTGTATCTGAGATTTATCTTAGGGTATTATGATTAGGTCAAAAGTTCAAGCTGCCATACACAATACGCTGTTGAAAAATAGGAAGTGGATTGAGTTTTTGAATAGTTGCTTCAAATCAAAGCACAGAAATGGGAAGAGGGATGGACGGGGTTTGGGGTTAGCGGATGCAGACTATCCCACTTAGAACGGACACGCACCAAGGCCCCGCTGTGCAGCAGAGGGAGCTCTGTCTAGTCTCCCAGACCGACCGCGATGGAGGAGAATGTAAAGACAGCGTGACGCGCGCTAAGAGAGTCACTCCGCGGAGACGGGCTCGGCAGCGTAGACCGACTAGGCTTTCATTAAAAAAAAAAATTTGTTAAAAAGCACAGAAATGCCTACAACTATTCAAAACCAACATAACATGAACACTGATTACAGGAGGAGTTCCCCTTGCGGTGCAGCGGGTTAAGGACTTGGCGCTGTCACCTCTGCAGCTCGGGTCGCTGCTGTGGCTTGGATTCGATCCCTGGCCCAGGAACTTCCACGGGCCATGGGTGTGGCGAAAAGAAAAGAAAAGAAAAACAATGAAAGGAAATACTGAAAGAAGAAAGCCACGACCTTTGCTGTTTCTTACCAAACTCTCAAAGGGCACGGACATGTCAGAGGCAAGGCCTTATAAACACACGATCGCAGCCCTCAGGATTCTCTGAGCTGCACGGGTCGTGTGCACAGGGCTGCAGGATCAAGACGTGCATTATCTGGCGTGGACACTGCCGTCCGACTCGCTCCGGCCTCATCACTCGTGTCACCGGGCAGCCCCCCGCCCGCCCCCCGCGGAGAAATCCTGGCATCTGGCGCATCGCAGGGTTTTCTGCGCCCGCGAGGAGACAGGAGTCGACGGGGGCAAGCCCATCCCTTCACAGCCTCAGAGCTTTCCTGTTCGTAAAACAACACGATGCAACCTCTCACTGGGCTGCTGAAGCAGATTAGGGCCCATCGGCATCTCGGAACCGCGTGCAGACGCGCAGACAGGCAAACACGAGCACAGGACACACGCCATCCTTCGTCTCACCAGAAAGCTGGCGAGATGTTTCAAGCCACAGCTCATCTGGGAAACACACGTGCAGGACGTCACGGTTCAGAAACGCCCGGTAACTCACGCGAGGGCAGAGGCCACCGGGCCCAGACCAAGGAAGGACGAGCTTCCAGCGTTTTCCTCTGTGCATCCACGGGAGCGCGTCTGCCCAGCTCTCTGCTGTGGTCACCCTTTGCCAGCCACGGCGACGAACCTTGCGGGGAGCGGAAGGCCGAGCAGTGAGCCCGGGGCACAGCGGGGACCTCACCAGGGAGGGACTCCCTTGGGACCAGGCAGGTGGCGGCCGGTCCCAGGAAGCGGTGGCAGGAAGCTGGGGACGTCCACGCTGAGGCCGCCCAGTGGCCTCTCGTCCTCGACTTCTTCCAAAGGACACGTCTTTCAGGGACAACCACGAGCTAAAACCCTCAACACCTGACATGACTGTGAAAACAAACCAAGCAACTCGGGGCCCCGGCCTCCAAGAGAAGAGGCACAAACGGCTCGCTGGCGGTGGGGTCCCCCAGGAGGACCCAGGGCCGTCCTGGGACCCGGCTTCTGCTCTCACGAGGGCCCCGTGCCCACCCGCGGTCTCTGGAGA
The DNA here is from genome assembly GCA_004024745.2 of Catagonus wagneri. Taxonomy (NCBI): domain Eukaryota; kingdom Metazoa; phylum Chordata; class Mammalia; order Artiodactyla; family Tayassuidae; genus Catagonus; species Catagonus wagneri. The sequence continues at coordinate 921,177 of PVHT021183522.1, read as the reverse complement.
CCCTCCAAAGCCCGAGACAGCGTAAAGGTCAGCCGCACGCCACTGCCACGCGCTGGGGTGGCTGCCGGCCGGGGGGAGACGGAACCGGCCCCTCCTCTGCTCCCGCGGGAGAACTCTTCCCACGTGTTGGCTGTGACCATGCGGCCTCTCCTGCCACCTTCCAGAATTCCGTCACCACGCGTATGCAAATCAGAGCGTGCGTGCGCACGTGCCCAGGCAGGACGAAGGACCCGCACCGGCCGCACGCTGAGGCTGCCCTGACCTCAGCCCCAAACACACCACTTCTTTGAAGGCCGCGCATGTGGAGCGGCCTGCCCACCAGCCGTTGCCCGTCCGGGCCTCAGGGGCGGAAGCGGCAGCGTCTCTTCCTCGAGAAGCCGGTGTTCTTACGACTCGGAAGCCTGCTCTCCAGAACTCGATGTCACGTTACAGCCTTCAAAGACAGACCATTGTTTCTAAGTGTTGGGCATTTTTTGTAGTTTTTGTTGTTGTTTTTCCTTTTAGGGCCGCACTTGCGGCATATGGAGGTTCCCAGGCTAGGGGCTGAATCAGAGCTGCAGCTGCCGGCCTACACCACAGCCACAGCAATGCCAGATCCAAGTCGCATCTGCGACCTACCCCACAGCTCACGGCAAAGCTGGATCCTTAACCCGCTGAGTGAGGCCAGGGATCGAACGCACGTCCGCATGGATACTAGTCGGATTCATTAAACACTGAGCCATGACAGAACTCCCATTTCAGATTTTTCACTTCTAGAATTTTCTTCCTTCTTTCACACATACACGCAAACACAATATACATATATGTGAACACACACACACATGCACATGATGCATACATGTATGCATACACACAGCATACACGCACACGTGTATGCACATGCACACACAACATGCACGCACGTGCACATCTATGCAATGCACACACACAGGCACGCACGGCAACCCTGCCTGGGAGACCTCGCCTCAGCAGCGGGTGCTGGCCCGCAGTCTCAGGAGTCCTCTAAGACCCACGAGCATCCGCACTCGAGGAGAGGGGGCCCGGCGAGCGAGCAGGCGCTCCTGCAGCGCGGCCCCGCGGGCCCGCAGCCGGGTGCAGGGGCGATCTCTGGGCAAAGGTTCGGAGTGGGAACGGCCTCCGTGGGCGAAGGTTACGGAGTGGGAACGGCCTCCGTGGGCCGCGGGTGCACAGCAAGGAGGTAAAGCGCCCTCCTCGTTTCAGACACAAGCTGGTCTCTTCAGGCTGCCCACCCTGAGTAACGAACCAGGGAAGTAAAAGCTTTAAACCTGTTAGAGAAGCAAAATATTAAGTCGGGTATAAATATAGCTGAAATAATCCAGACAGTTTTATGACCTTACACCCCAAATAAAGGTGAAATGCTGAATTCTTTCCCTAGAAATAGTGGTAAACACAGCTAACAGATGGAAGAGCTGAATGGAAATTTCAATAAAGACGGCCACAAAGAAGCATTTGTAAGCTCAGGGGTGCACGCTTTAAAAAAAGAAGCTGAAAAATGGAACTTTGTTTTATTTTGATAGGGTGCCAAAACAGTACTGCATTCCTTAAAACGCGAATAAGGGATCGAGTTAGACCGGCCTTCTCAACACCTCTCCAAGAGGCCCCCTGGGCCTCGTTTTGCTGGATGACTATTTCTATGACAGCAAAGGGAGCAATTTCGCCGGATTCGGTTACACCCGGGCCCCTGCGACCCCCAGGTCAGGAGAGCACAGGCTGCAGTGACAACGTGGATCGCTGCCCGCTCGGGACGAGGGGACGCCGATTGGAGCCAATGATTCCAACACCTGAAAGGTCGGGGCGACGGCAGAGAGAGGACGAGGCCCGCACCCCAGCAGCCGGAGTCCTGGGACTGGAGGGAGGGGCCGGCGTCCTGACCGAGCCCAGGGCGGCCCGAGCCTCCAGCATCTCCAACAGGCTCGTTTGTAAAACACGCGGTAAAACAGAGACTCAGCCGATGTCCCGCCTGCAGGACTTGAGGGGCGTCGGTGAGCGCGGCCTCTGCTGCTTCTGCTGCAGCCTCTCAAGGCCGAGGCTGCCCCAGCTCCTGTCTGTCACTGGGGGGAACTTTCCTTTCCTGGCAGCCAGGAAAAGGCCTGCTGACGTCCGCAGTTCAGACCGGCGCGGCAGCGGCCGGAGGCTGGACGGGCGAGCGCCAGGCCTGCACCAGCTCCACCGACACAACTTGGCCCCTTAGATTTTTTTTTTTCCTTTCAGGCGGAAAAATGCTTGAAAATGTTTTTCCAAGCCCAACACTCTGTGCCCTCCCGGTTCAGGTTTCCTCCCGCTGTGCCTGGCCCTTCGATGGCTGCCCTGCCTGGCACTGCGGCTGCCACGGCCTCCCAGGCTGCTCCCTGGACCCACCACCCAGCGCACAGGCCAGGCCGGCCCTTCTCTGGCAGGGCTCCCTGGCGGCCACCTTCCAGGCCAGACCCACGGTGCCACCAGCTGGGAAACGTCAGGACGGGTGTCTCCTGCCCCGGGCCCCCTCCGACCCTGGCCCCCCCTCACCTAGCCCCCCTCCGGCCCTGGGTGCCCTCCGACCTGGCCCTGCTGCCGCAGACCTGGTGTGGTCCTCTGACCGCTGCTCCGGAGCCGGACGGCTGCCTCTGGGGGCTACAGCCGGGGACCCTACCCAGGCCTTCTGCCCCCGATCCTTTCCGGACTCGAAGGGAGCACCAGGAGCGACCTGAGAAGCCCCCGGATAGTATGACCTGGCCGCAGTTTTCCGGGAGACGGTGGGCTTGACGCGGGGGGACGTGGTCAGACGAGCGCGGGCCGGCCGCGGGGGGCTGTCCTAGGACAGGCGGCGCCCAGACGCGCCCCGTGTTGCCCCCGTCCCCGGGGCCGTGAGCCGGCTGGTCCCTCTAACCCAGAGGACAGACAACGCCACTGACCAAGGTCACGCTGCCGAGGGTGGCGGGTGAGCCAGGCCGCCAGGCAGCTGGCCGGGACCTGCCACACGGCACACGCTCGTGACCAAACGGGTTCAGCACCTGCTCCACATGTAGCCAGTGTCGCCCAGATGAGAGGACATTTTGAGAAGTAAAAGTTCTGTTTTCTGAATAATCACTTCCGATCTCGGGGAGTGTGTGACACGGGGCACATCAGTCCGGCCCACAGGTGAGGGCGGCGACGCGAGCGGCCCAGAGGCCCTGCTGCGACCGGACACCAGTCCCCAGCACGGGGACACAGAGGTTCCATAACTGCAACACCTGCTACCAAGCGAAGGGCTTCCACGGCTGCACTGGCGGGGTCTGGGGGGCACAGAACGGCCTGCACCCCCGTCTCCAGCCCCTGGGACGTTCGGCCCGTCGAGGAGCCCGAGGCAGCAGACAGAAGCAGCCTGCCTTCCTGCCCTCCCCCAGCCCGCGGGGCCCGGCCTCTCCGTCCGCCTGCCCGGCAGCGCGGGTGGCCTCCCGCTGCCCGGTCCCCTCTGCTGTCCCCGTCACCTTCCTCCCTGCCCGATCGCCTCTCGTGGATGCGGCGGCCACTGGCCCACGGGGGCTGGAGCCTGCCACACTGCCGGTTTGGGAAACAAGGCCTCCTGCAGCCACTCGGTTCCAGTGAGCCCCACGGGTTTGAAGACTCAGTTTTACGGTATCATGGCAAGAAGAACTTAGGAGGAGCACGATCTTCTCAAACCAGCATTTTTTTTTTTGTTAAGGTTGATTTTCAGTGAATCCCAGCTGTCCTGCAATATTGATGAGCAGGGTGGAACAGGCTAACTTCAAACACAAATCCCTGTCCCACCCCTCGCGCCAAGGTCAACAGGCTGAGCAGCACTGGCTGTTGTGCTTGGATCAAAGAACTTGAGAGCTGCAGGCTTGAAATAGAGCCGATTTCATTACGAGTAAAATTAATTCAATGGAATTCTACTGAAACTGCACGGGAGGAAAGAGAATTTGGCCTGGTGGAGTCCAGACTCACACAGAATTTGGTCCAAGTCTTTCATTAATTTCCTTACTCCAACTTTGCCCAAAACACATTTCTAGCAAAAGACCTAGTTACATGTATTAAAAAGCAAGGAAGGAAAACAAAACACCCAAACCTAAGAGGCACCATTTCCAGACAGAGACCCAAACGCAATAAGCTTCAAGCTTTGCCAACGTGCATTTTCCTAGTTATCTTGAGCAAGGACAATCATTATTATTTTTTATCTCAGCAGAGGCCACGAAATGCTCCAAAACCTTAATCTTCTAATAACCTCTTTGAAACTCTCTGCTAGGACCAATAAAAATCTGAATCTGGAGCAAGCGGGAACGTCATGAAACACCAACATGGTACCACCCACGGCAGGAGGGACCAAGAGACAGAGGTGCCTCAGACCAAACGTTGGATTCTTTAAAGTGGCTGATTTTAGCGCAATCTTGGCAAAGAGAAATATCGGAAATTGCTGAAGGAGGGCATGTGAGGAAAAGCACACGTCTATCAAAATGAAGTGAAACATTTCTAAAACAAGGTTATAACCGCTCGCGGTGTGCCAGGCACTGTCACACCCAACCACGCCCGCCTCCCCCCAGCCCCAGCCCGTGCAGCCTGGGGCCCTGGCCGGGCGTCTCCACCGCCTGCCTGGCGAGCGTGGGCAGCCTCCCGCCGCTCGGGTTTGGGTTCGTCTAACGCCCGGATCGACGCCATGGGAGGCCCTGCTGTTTCCATCAGAAAGCCAGGGTCAGCGGTGAGGAAGCTGGCTTGACGGGGGCACAACCTGGGCCCAGGGCCCAGCTCCAAGCACGCACACCCAACAGCCCTTCTTTTTGGGACGCTGTCCCCAAGGTAGCGTGGTGCGGCCTCGGTGGACTCTGGCATTGGAACTGGAGCAGATGCGTGTCCCCACAGGGCAGGGTGCCCCCGCCCCCACCCTGGGCCTGACTTGATAAACGTCAGAGAAACATGAAACGCGCAGGTCACGAGCGGCTTGGCTGAAATGATCCAAACAGCCTCTCTGCAATATAAAATCTTTTTTTTTTTCCTTGTCTTTTGTCTTTTTAGGGCCGCACCCATGGCATATGGAGGTTCCCAGGCTAGGGTTCAAATCAGAGCTGTAGCCGCTGGTCTACGCCACAGCCACAGCAAGGCCAGATCTGAGCCGCGTCTGCAACCTACACCCCAGCTCACGACAACGCCTGATCCTTAACCCTAAGCAAGGCTGCATCCTCGTGGATTCTAGTTGGGGTCGTTAACCACTGAGCCACGACGCGAACTCCTGGGACACAAAACTCTGACCAGTTGTGAGTCGAAACAAAATGCACGCTGCGTAAAACTAAGGTCTCCTTGTTCCCAAAGAAGTGCCATCTTGTTCACCCAGGAGGGGCGGCGATTACGTGACTACGGAACACGCACTAAGGAGAGGAAGGCGGAGATTTCCGTGCAGCTTCCTGGCCACGCAGCTCAGGCGCGAGCCTCAAACACACGCACTCAAAGGACACCAGGCGCCTCGGTGGTAGCGCTGAAAATGCTAACCTGTCAAGGTTGCCGTGGGTGACTTAACAGAGCCGGGCCCCTCGCCCCGGGGGGACGGCCAGCCCTGGATTTGTGATGATCAGGTCGGTGGCCAGGCTGGATGGGCCAGTCTTAAAAAAACAAAAACCTGAAAACGTCGCAACCTGACTCAGGGCCCTGACGCCAGTAAAATACCAGGAAGTTCAACTGGCTGTAAGAGAAGTTACACTCTGCATGTGGCGGGTGGGCCCCTTCCGACGGCCCGCTTTAAAACGCCCTCCAAGCATCAACGACATGAAGAGAGTCCGGCAAAGTGCGCTCCTAGGCCCTCCCAGCCCCGCTTCCCAGCCCGGCGGCCGAGGCAGGTCAGGGCTCAGGGAGGGGGCCTCTGGAGGAGAGGGACGGGGGGCCTCGCTTCGTGAGCCCGGCACCCCTCGGCCGCCTCTTTGAGGGGCTGCGGAGAAGAACGAAAGCCGTTTGCGGCGCTGGCCAGGGGATGGACTTGTACTTCCTGGACATGAGTGAGCACACGGCAGCCTCATTTCCTTCACGGCACGTCAAGAAATAAGCCGGTTTCTTCTCTGCTCCGTCCCAGAAATGTCTTTCACGTCTGAATAACGGGTCACTGCTATACACAGATACAACCGTGCACCTCGATCTTAAACACGACCAGTCAGAAAGCAGAGAGGAAAACAGTTTGCCGGAGCAAACTGTTTTGACATAGAAATAATCTGTGTCACAGATGCGTTTTTTTCTCACAAACATTGACTTTTTAGTGTAACAAGGCAAGGCTCAAAATAAAAATATGCTGGCTAAAGCCTCCAGAAAACCCCCAAGGCTTAAGAAGCCGACCCATTATTTTCTAGCAGAGACTTATACTAGCCAAACAGGGTTAGGAAAGTAATTCGTGAAGTTCTTGGGCCACAGCAAATCCAGATGGCTCATAATTGAAAAACAGGATTAAAAACATGTTTTTATTTGTACTCTTAATAAATCTTCAGCACGAAGTATAAATGAATGAAAACACAGCGACAGGGATGGTGGGTCCAGAGAAGTCCTACCGAGTAGGAAGAAAAACGGTTTTATCAGCTGAAAGCCGTGATGCTAAACCCAGCTGTTAACAGGCTGCGTCACCAGCCTCACTGGCTTGAAGAGAGTAAGTTACCAGGGATCCTGGCAGCTGAAGCCCGTGCTGGTACCCAGTGGAACTTTCTGATGCCTCAGGGACAGCGTGGAAAGTCCACTCAACGACGCTTCGCGAAGTTCTGACTCGGTGGGTGGGTGGCCCCCCATTCCGGAGGAATCCGGCTCTCCGAGGACAGCCCCGCCCAGCACTCTCGTAGGGACAAGGCCAGGCACCCCGTGATGGCACCGGGGCCTGGGCTCGGGGACGCGCGCTGGGGGACAAGCCTGCGTCTCAAAGTCTCAGCACAGCCCTGTCACCACACACCCTCTGTCACCACTGAGCTGACATTAAAATAAGAAAAACAGGTTAACTCAATTTTAATGACGTTATTTAATCTAATGTACCCAAAGCTTATTATCTTGACTTGCAATTCATAGAAAGCATAACTGAGATATCTATCTAAAGTTCTTTTTTGAACTTTTTATTTATTTATTTTTTAAATCTTTTTAGGGCTGCATCCGAGGCATATGGAGGTTCCCAGGCCAGGGGTTGAAGCAGAGTTGTAGCTGCCGGCCTACACCACAGCCACAGCAATGTAGGATCCTAGCCCCTTCTCAGACATACACCACAGCTCACAGGAACGCCGGATCCTTAACCCACTGAGCAAGGCCAGGGATCGAACCTGCATCCTCATGGATCCTAGTCAGATTCGTTTCCGCTGAGCCACGACGGGAACTCCTTGTACTCTTTTTGTTTGTTTGTTTTTGGTCTTTTTTTTTTTTTTTTAGGGCTGCACCTGTGACATATGGAGGTTCCCAGGCTAGGGGCTGAATCAGAGTTGCGGCTGCCGGCCTACACCACAACCACAGCAGGCCAGATCCGAGCCGCATCTGCAACCTATACTGTAGCTCACGGCAATGCTGGATCCTTAACCCACGAGGCCAGGGATCGAACCCTCGTCCTCACAGATGCTAGTCCCCACTGTGCCACGACGCAAACTCCTTTTTTGTACTCTTTGAAGTCTAGTGTCCAGCTTGCATGTACGGCGATCTCAGGTGGGACCGGCCTTGTTTTAGGGGCTCAGCAGCCGCGAGGCCCGTGGCCACAGCCCTGGACAGCGGGGAACACACGGAAGCGCGGGGTCGCTGCAGCCTCTGCTCACTGGGTGTTACCGGCCCAGGGGCTGACGCAGGGACCACAGGCTCTCCACCGCCAGCGGCTCAGGACCTGCAGCCGGGGACTGATGGGTCACTGCTCTGAAACAGGCTCTGGGCCACCGGACCCACAGGCACCGGCGAGCGAGCCGCTGGGTCCCAAGGACAAGTCGGGGGGCCGTCTCTGCAGGGGCCACGGGCCCCACCTCTGCTTCCTCTCAGGAGAAGGCAAAACGGGAGCTGTGACATTCCCATGACATTCCCGAGCAGGGCCTGGCTGGTGCTCAGGGCGGACGCAGACCATCAGGGAGGCTGGGCTGTGGGCGGGAGGGTGACCTGGGCACCGCAGCCTCAGGGCCCACGCCCGGGCTTCAGCAGCAAGCCCAGCCCGGCCTCGCCTGCTGGTGGGGGTGTGGGGCCGGGGGCTGCCACTCGCAGGGCAGGAGGCTGAGGGCCCTCAGGGCAGCGCCACCTACCCTCCGGGGACACTGGCTTTGCAATGAGTGTGGGAGGTCTGGCGCCTCCCACACGAAACGGTCACTTGTGGAAATTACTACAGTTAAGGAAATTTGTCCGTAACTCGTGGCATTTCCAGCACTCTGAAAATTATACTTACTTCAGAAAGAAAGATGACTACTAGTCACAAACTAAAAGAAAAGAAAAAAGAAAAAGAAAGACAGAAATTGAGTAAACTGAGTGTCCCGCATGATGACCAGCCACGGACAGCCCGCGACGTCCCCAGCTCACGGCCCACGGCCCTGCGCCCGGCAAACGCCATCCCGCAGCCAGGCGTGTGTCAGAACGAGAGCCTCTCACTCAATGAGGAGGAAGGGCCGACGGACCTGAGCGTTTACGGGTGCTTTTCGGGCATGGGCCTTAACCTCCGCGTGGCTGAGCTGCCATCCTATAAATCAGGCCCTTAAGTTACCGTTGTTACAGAAGCAATAAAAATAACAATAAAAGCACTGCGAGGGCAGAAAATGCCAAGAACACTCAGAAAAACGAGAGAGACATAAAGTATAAAAGATCAGCTAAAGTCAGGAGAACTCAGGTACTGTTCCTCCAAGTGCACTCCAGCAGGAGGTGGCTGCACTGCTGTTTTATTTAATGAGGCTCCGCATGCACCCCGGCCGCTAACCATGTGAAAAGTCCATCTCGGCAAACAAGAGGCCCGACACGAGTCCCCCCCCCGCCCAGGTCGGTCCTGGCTGCCACCAACGGGAACCTTGCCCACAAGGAAGGAAAAAAGGACCCTGAGACGCTCCTCTGAGTTCGGGGGTACTTTCAACATTAAAACGTCAAGGTAGAAAGACATTTTCCTGAATTACCGAAAAGAGAATTTCGACTCTAAAGGAGAAATAAAGCCTGAGTAAATTTCACAAGTCGTCTGTAAAGGCTGGTTAGACAAAAGGGCAGTTTTCTTGGGCGTATCTTTTGCAGGACTCGCACCTCTGCAGGCTTGGTGGCCGTGAGGTTTGTGTCACCCCACTGACACCCACCCCAGCGAGGCAGATGTGCACGGCCCCTTGGGGGCGGAGCCTGACAGGATGGGGCCTGGTGGGGGCGGAGCCTAGAGGGGCGGGGCATGATGGGTTGAGCCTGTCAGGGAGGAGCCTACGGGGGTGGGGCCTGCTGAGCCTACGGGGGTGGGGCCTGCTGAGTGGAGCCTTGTGGGGCGGGACATGGTGGGTGGAGCCTCGTGGGGCGGGGCCTGGTGTGGGCCGACCACGGAGGGGTGGAGCCAGTGGGGGCAGCCGGCAAACTTGGCAGGTCCCTACACTCTCAAGGCCCAGTCGCGCAGATGTCAAATTGGAATTCTAATACCCAGAGGTTAGAACTGGCAATGAGAAAAGGCTTGGCAAGCCAGCCAAACGCAGGCAGAGAGGAAACCATGAGTCACGAGGCGGGGCCCAGGCGGCCCCCACCAGGGGCGCAGTCGGGGTGCAGGGGGCCCAGCGTCCAGACGGGAAGGGTGGGGGCGGGCTGAAGGATCCGGAGGGAGGACCACAGGTGCCGCGTGTACCGCTGAATCCCCCTCGGATCCTTCAGTGTCTTCAAATCAGAAAGCAGGGCGGGGGCGCACACGTGGATTCCGGTTTGGGGCTTTTGTGTCGGTCCCTGGGAGGCGCGGGGTGACTGAGAGGGTGTCTCTGGCAGAAACGCCTGAGATCTGATGGAAACTGGAGAAGAAAGAGGCCATTTCCGATACTTAACCAGCCACGGAGGGGGAATAACAGCGCCGCCAGGGAGAAGAATGAGAGCTGCCGCCTGCACATGCTCTCGTGGGCCAAAGGTCCGGAGGCTCCCCTTGGCGCAAAGGCTTCTGATGCAACTCTGTAATTTACGTCAAATAATGTTCAAACACCCTACGCTTGACCTAATCAGCTGGCCCAGATCTCTGGCCTTTCTTTCACCCCCTCGATCTGTCAGCGCAGTATTGCCACAGCGTCCTGGCACTGCCCACCCGGAGCCAGCGCCACAGATTCAAGGGCACGGCTCCCAAAGAGACCGCGCTCCGTTGAAGGGCAGCCACAGGCCATTCGGCCACTGCAAGCCTGATCAGTCAGCTACGAGCCGGGCTTCCAGACCCCCTCAGGTCTGGTAATCCCTCAGACTGACTCAGAACTCAGCAAAGAGCTGCAAGTATGTGAGGGACACACACCAGGACCAGGCAGCGGAGACACGCACAGGGGACGGCCTGGGAGGGCCCGGCTTGGAGCTTCCGTGTCCTCAGGACACAAAACCCTCCCACACGTCGACGTGGTGACCGACCAGGGAGCCCCGCTGAGCCGTGGTGCCCAGAGTTATCACTGGGGGTCGGCAGGTAGCTGACGGTTGAATTCTTGGCCATGTGGTCGGGCTTGATCTCCAGCGCCCTTGTCCCCTGAGGCCAAGAGGTGGGTGACCTCCTGTGGCTCAGGGCCCCAGCCCTCTAATCCTGAGAGTGGGCTTCCCGGCACAGCGGGCCCCCACCCTCGTGCTCTCTAGCAGCCCACAGGAATAAGGAAGGCGCTCCTGCACCCAGGAAATGCCAAGGACGCAGAGCCTCTGTTCCAGGAATGAGGGACACAGGCCAGTTCGATTCCTTACTGCACTAGTTAACTAGACTGGACAACAAAATGCTCTCATTACACCTTGCTGGCGATGACAGCTAAATTACACCTGCATTTAAGAGTGCCGTGTAATCTCAGTCCTTCTTCTATAATGTCATACTCACATCTGTTAGCTCCTATAATTAAAATGGTTTTGATTCACTCCGATACCTTTCATGATTTCCACCCTCCTCGCATCCATAAAGAGACATTTTTTCATTCTCAGCACAGGAGTTGCATCTATGAGACGTTCTTCTCTCAGCCTCACCGTGCACACCCGCGCCCACCCTGTGTTGACAGAACCATTCAGAAACAGCACCACCCAGTACGAGGCTCAGGAAGCGACTCTCGGGGCTGAGGGGCTGTTAGGTACTTTGTCGAGAAGACGAACCATCAGTGAATAATAACAGTAAGAGCTCAAACCCACTGAATGTCCTCCAGGGGACACCTCACCGGCACCCCCGAGGCAGAGGCTGGGTTCTGTCTGTTTCACACACGAGAAAACAGAGATTTGGAGAATCTGTAACTGATCCCAAGAGGAAGGAGGGGGAGGTGGGTTTTCAACTCGGTTGTTTGACACAAGGAGCTAACTCTTACCTGCCACTGACTTATTCACCTGTTTTAATGGGGATAAAGGTAAATTATCTATGAAATTTCCACATTTTCCAAAATATCAAGGCTTTCGATAGTTATAACTGAAACGAGAGTTTTCGTCTATATCTGAAAATAACCGGGAACATGCGGTTTTGAGCAAGTGTCACGTCACCGACCGCAGCCCTGACCCGTCTGCTCAGAGCAGAGCTGGCCCCTCACCTCTGGGGACTGAGCGCCGGTCCCCGCGGACGCCCGCGCTGCCCACACCTGGGACCTGCGACGCTACGCGGTGCGTGCGGCTTGCAGACGGAGGAAGGGGCTAGGGTGGGGAGACTGTCCTGGTTATCTGGTGAGCCTGGCGTCACCGCAGGGCCCTTCTAAGGGGCGCAGCGGGTGGAGGAGGCAGGGGGTGCAGGAGGGGCCGCGGCGGTGCAATGTGACGTGGAAGGGGCCCAGGCGCGGGGGTATGGGCCTCTAGGAGCCGGCAGGGGCAGGGAGCAGGTCCCCTCCCGAGCCTCTGGAAGGGCCGCAGCTCCTCTGGGAGGTGGACGGCAGCCCGTGGGGCCCACGCGGACAGAACTCATGTGCGTCCTGGCCGGCTTGCGCTGCCTCCGTGCAGTGCCGCAGACTCGGTGTCACTCTGTAGACAGCGGTTTTCGCGCTGCTCTAGAGGACAGAGGTCAGAGGCCACGGCTCTCCTCCTCCTGGTTTGCAGAAGGTCGTCTTCTCACCGTCTCCCTGCACGAACCCCGTGGGGAGCTCCCAGCCTGACCCCTTATCTGAGTCCAGCTCTCTCCCCAAGGCCCACCTCCCAAGGCCACTGCCTGGGGCCCAGCTCCGTCCACTGTGGTGCTGTTCTCAGTCGCTAAGTGTGCTCGCTGGCATCAACAGCGCTAAAAGCTTAAGGTGCGTCTTTCCCGGGCAGGTGAAATGCACATCTTAGCTGACGAACTATAGTTAATAACACTGTCTTGGATATTAAAAGTGGTTGAGGTCTTAGACGTTATCATCACCACACAGAGAACAGACACGGCTGCCGAGGGGAGGGAGGGCTGGGGCCTGGCGTTAGCGGATGCAAACTATCATACAGAGGATGGATCGACAGCACGGCCCGACACAGCCCAGGGAACTGCAGTCAAATCTTGTAATAAACCGTAATGGAAAAGAAGATGAAAAAGAATATATATATATATACAATGTATGTATTACTGAATCACTTTGCTGTACAGCAGAAATTAACACAACATTGTAAGCCTACTGTGCTTCAATAAAGCCGAGAAAGTTCTGAAATTAATGTGTCCTTTTATGTCAATTAGATCTTAAGTAAAAACAATACAACCAACAAAAACCTTCCTTCCTGTTTTTGGAATATAGGGTGCATTCTGGGACATTTAGTAAAGATTAAAAACTGAATACATTTTTAAAATTTAATGCTGTGTACAACAGAGCGTCGTTATATTTGTTTTTAAATTAATTTTTAACTTAAGCACAATATTCCATGTAAATAATGTAAGAAATTAAAAAGTGCTAAAAGACTTAAAATACAAACCACAATTTCCTTGTTCCTGCCCCTCCCAACGTGCCAGGAGCCCCAGGGCCCCTCTCAACACTGTTAACAGTTTGCTAATTGATGTTATGTTTATTCTTTTATCGCCTGATTAATCCATTTTAGGCCTTAACCACTGACTTCCTATTATATAGCAGTAGGGAATTTTGAGTACATTTTTTAAACTTTTAAAAAATTTAAAGCCTACTTTCCATCTATAATTACTTTTCGAGTTTTGGTGAAATCTATATTCCTAAGAGCCGTTATTAATTTCTAAGTCAGTATTATTCACTACTGACTCAATGGTGAATCATGACTTCAGTTTCTGCAAAACCTCTTCCCTGTCTGTGCCATACTGCATCACTGTCGAGTTTTCCATTTGATTAGTTTTGCTCGTACATTCTCTCACACTCTTCAGCTCTCTATAAAGATGCGGTTCCCCCCGCCCTCAAACCTGGCAGAGCACTTACTGGTTCCTTTTAGCTTTTCTCCTGGAGACAAGCTCCCGAAGCCTCCACCTTCAGCCGCTGGCTGTGTGCTCTCGACCTGCAGCCGGTGTCTGCCAGCTCCTCTGCTGTCGCCCTGAGAGTGCAGTGCCCTTCTCCTCCCTTTGTGTCGGGTCCCCGCCTCCTAAATCCTCTGCCTTCACCTTTCTTGGTTTACCCCCTTGTCTTGGTGGAGTACAGCCTCCAGTAGCTTGCTCAGAAGACTGCATGGAGGATAATTTAAAAATGATGCATGTGATTCCGTTGTGAATCAGCAGTAAAGAACCCGACTAGTATCCATGAGGACAAGGGTTCGATCCCTGGCCTCACACAGTGCGTTAAGGATCCAGTGTTGCTGTGAGCTGTCCTGTAGGTCACAGACGTGGGTCGGATTCTGCGTTGCTGTGACTGAGGTGTAGGCCAGCGGTTGCAACTCCAATTCGACCCCTAGCCTGGGAACTTCCATATGCTGCAGATGTGGCCTTAAAAAGACAGACACACACACGCAAAGAAGATGCATGCTTGAAAATGTCTGTTACATTTTGAACAGGTTTAGAACCGCAGACTGAAACCACTTCCAAAATGTAGAAGGCTTCGCTCAGCAGGCTTCTCGTCTTGGCACTGGAACACAGTACAGCACCATTTCCACTCCTGCTTTTACCCTTGATCTTTGCACGGACCTTTTAGGGGCTTTTCTTTAACGCCGAGGTCCAAATTGCCCAGTAATGGTCACTGGTGAGGGTCTTTGTTCATTCACTGAGCTGGGCATGCGTAAAGCTTGTGTGGCCTCAAGGTGCCCAGGCTTCAGTTCCGGGAGACGGCCCTCATCTGGTCATTTGATGCCATCCGTCTGCTCTCGCTCCGAAATCCTCGCTGTGTGCTCTCACCCCCCAGTCCGTCCTCAGCCGTGTTCTTGTGTCTGTTCTTTAGGCAGGCGTGCCCCAGGCCTTGCTTCTTGGCCCCCTTTTTCCGTCTGCACGCACCCCAACAGTGATTTTTTCCCGTCTCAACAAATGACTTCCTAAGTGTCCTCGGGGGCCGCATTTTCCTGGGTCACGAGAAAGTCCGTGCTTCTGTCCCCCGGCCGTCTCAGGCCCCACGACAACGTGACCGTGCATTTGTGGTGCCCTCCTCAACTCGAGAATGTCTGGGGATGTAGGAGGCTGTTCCAGGCGTAGGGGTACAGATTAAGGAGAGCCTGCGGGTCCCAGCTGCCTTCGGGACAGTTACAGAGTTTCCGATGAACATAAATTCCTACAGCCTTTAAAGCAGCACGGGAAATTACAAACGGCCTCTTCCCAGAAGTCCGTGAAGTGGAGACCTGGCGTGTGTCCTCGGAATGTCACGGACTTGGGGTTTGCCTTGGGTTAAGCGGACACAGTCAGGTACAGGCGAGCTGGATGCTTCTGAGCCCGCCCCCCGGTGAAGGCGGGGGCCACCGTGGGGAATGTTGTGACGGGGCTCGTCGTCCCAGCTTAAACGGCCACAGGAAGGTGAGAGCCCCCCCGGCGGTGACTGGCCCTGCAACGCCGGGCCCCCGCTCTGCTCGGCGCACCCGGATGACACAAACTCTGTCCCAGTCTCAGAGCTTCTCCCAAACACTCAGGACGTAAGAGAACAGAAAGCGTGACGGTTCGGGGCACAGACAAAGAGATGTCAGCGCTCAGCTTGGGGGGGGACAGGCCCGGGCCTGCGGGACAACGGGGCGCAAAGGGCGGCGGTGCCGAGGGCCTGGCGGCGTGGGGGCCGACGGAGCTGCAAACGGACAGCGGTGCAGGTGCACGTTTCCCAGACAGCGGCACCATGAGAGCGGGTTTCAACGGGAAGACAGTGAAAGCAAACAACGAAACCAACAAGATGTGGCGCTTAGCTCTATATGAGAAGTCCGTCCTGCTCTTTGTCCTTTGGCCATGCCTGCAGCGTGTGAAAGCTCCTGGGCCAGGCATCGAACGCACGCCACGGCAGTGACCCGAGCCTCGGCAGTGACGCCGCAGGATCCTCAACCCGCTGAGCCACAGGGGAACACCTATCCTGACCTTTTGGAGTGAATTTACAAGCCACTTTCTCACACTATAACCAGCACCTGTGGAGTTCTCTTTTCTTTTACATAAATCCATGGAGATTCCCACAATAATTATATTCCAAATCCTATTTCTTCATATTTATTTCAACTCTACTTTGAGCATTTCTCAATCCAAGATATTCCCTAAGAAATCAGTTCACCGAGAAAAAACTCGCAAAAGTGCCAGCTGTATAGACTGCTGAGGCGGTGCAGGCACGGGGTAAACACAGATACACCTGTGTCGGAAAATCAGAGGGAAGGAAGCGTGGCGGCTTTGGCGGTTGAAACCATGCAGTGACCAACGGGGACGGCTCCAGGGCTAAGGACAACCAGGCAGTGGTCAATGGTGATGGCGTCAGGGCTAAGGACAGCCATGCGGTGACCAACGGGGATGGCTCCAGGGCTAAAGACAACCAGGCAGTGGTCAATGGTGATGGCGTCAGGGCTAAGGACAGCCATGCAGTGACCAACGGGGACGGCTCCAGAGCTAAAGACAGAGCAGAGGAAAGTTCGCAGAAATGCACTAGCTTTGGAGGAGTCTGGCCTCAGTTTGACACCATAAAAGAACAGGGCCGCTCGGCCGCCACGCAGGCTCCGGAGGTCCGCCAGCCCCTGGACTTCTCCCCGAGGCCAACAGGGAACTCGGGTGTCTGGTCATTTTATCTCAAGTAGGAAAAGATGCAGAAAAAAAAATGTACAGCCTTTGTTACTTTTCATGAAGTCAGTGCTCCCAAAAACCGGATGAAGACGTGAAGCTGGTCCCGGTTACAAACCACCCTCCTCCCGGAAGCGCTCTGAGTCGCCTGGGCGCGGGGGGACAGCATCCAGCTTCTCCAGCCTCACTCTGCAGGCTGCGGGCAGGCTGGGGGCCTGGGAACCCCGCGCTCTCCAAAGCTCCCCAAGTGCTCCTAACGATCAAGCCACGTGTAGGATTTCAAATTTGATGCTATTTTGGAAACTTCCCCTGGGATCCTAACTTCTCCAATCATAACCTTCGGATTTGATGTTAATTTGGAAAACTGAACTCCTATGTATATTTGCTCTTCCAGCAACGTAAGAACCCACTGATTTGCCTCATTTCAATTACAAATTAACGAACACAAAATATTCATTTGCTGTGCTTTCTGTCCAAAGCTCACTTTGTTTTCCTCGTAGCAAAGAGCTTGAGGAACAGAGACTAAAGCTTTCCCTTCCTTGGCGCTCACTAGCGAAAAGTCAGAGAAATGCTTTCTCTCGCTTCTGATGAAAAATGTTTATTCAAAAGGCTCGCGAAAGCAGGATGGACAGTGTTACCACGCCACGTCCAAGGTCACGGCGCGTCATTCCGCGGTGCTGAGGGTACCCTGACTCCTAGGGTCGGGGTGACAGAGGCACAGGTGTGCCTGGCAGGGAGGGCCTCTCACCGCCTCCTCAGGTAACGCGTCGTGACGGACTGTTCCTCCGGTGTGACTCTTCCTTGCATCAGGGCACAGCTCACCGACAGCGCCGAGTCAGTTTCTGCCGGGCAGCAGAGTGGCCCGGTCACACAGAGACACACGCTCCCTTCCAGCAGGATCCATCCCGAGAGACCGGGCGGAGCTCCCTGTGCCGCTCGCAGGACCTCGCTGCTCACCGTCCCTAGCGTCCGACGTGCCTCTTCTTGGGAGGCTTCTGTGACGCTCTGCAAGTCACGGCGCCGCGTGCGTCTCAAAACCAGCACCACTGTCACAGCTGCCAACGTTCACACACACTCACGGGCCAGAGGATTTCGCGTCCACCGTGTGCTCCCGCGGGGGTCCAGGGAGGTGTTCGCTGCACAAGCGGAGACCCCGCAGCCCAGAGACTCTGAGAGACAGTGGGAAGCGGCAGGGCCGGGCCCGACCTGGGGCCCGGCTCCGAGTGGGCGCCACATGCACCATGGACCGGCCCACGCGGACCACGAGCAGAGCGGTGCCCCAGCCTCCGAGTGGCCGGGACAGGCCTGGTCACCTGTCAGGCCCCGGCTCTTTGACGGCTGGCAGGGCACCCCAGCTGTGTTTCAACTTTGTCTCTGACTCACTGGGTATTAGTGCTAGAAGGTCACAGAGCTATTTCCTGGCACACACACTCAAAAGCACTTCTGGAAAGCGCCCTCCTGCAGGTCTTTTGCAGTGCAAAGGACACTCACTGTTCACACGTTCCCAGTTTGGGTTTCAATCTGTTCAGGTCATAAAATACAGGTTCTCTTTAAAATGCCCGGTTTTGGAGTTTCCACTGTGGCTCAGTGGGTTAAGAACCTGACTAGCATCCATGAGGATACAGGTTCGATCCCTGGCCTCGCTCAGTGGGTTAAGGATCTGGCATTGTTGTGGCTGTGCTGTAGGTCGCGGACACAGCTCCAGTTCGATCCTTGGCCTGGGAACTTCCATATTCCGCAGGTGTAGCCCTAAAAAGCAAAAAAAAAACCCAAAAAAACAAAAGAAAGAAAGAAAAAGTAAAATATAAAATGCCCAGTTTCTCAGGATTGAATCCCCAGTGACAAGGGTGAGTGACTGGTGCGTGGGTCAGACGGTATGTGCCGACAAGGGCCCACACTCCAGCCAGGCAGTGTCTTCTCTCCAAGGATGGGCTGTGATGCGTGACTCGGCCCTGGTGCGCTCACACGGCTTTCATTCTCAAATCTGGGACCCCAAATGGGGGTATTTCTAAACAGGAAAACAATAATCGGGACACACCTTTATTTTAAGTCGGGAGGGCTTCGTTACCTTCAAAACAGGCTAAGGAGGCAAGAAAACAGGCCTGTGGCTCTGGTCCCTTCCTCACGTTCTAGAAGGGAGAGATATCGCAGGTCCCTGAGGTGGCGGGGAGGGGGGTACGGAGCTCGAAGGGCGTGAGGAGGAACTGCGGAGGGAGCTGGGAGGGAGGGGGCCTGCGAAGGGGTGCGCCTGTGCGCTGTGCCTTCGACGCTCTCGGTGTCACGGGTGCTTGCGAGGGCCGCAGGGGCCAGCACCAGCCTGGCCCCCCCCACCCCCCGAAAGGACATCTCAGCCACTGCTCCAGATGCCTCCCACACATTTCTATCAGTTAGAGATTTATCTGAACTAATTCTCCAAGGGTCCACGCTGGTGCGTCAGTCACAGCTTGTGTCGATTTGCCTTCGATAATAAAAGTCACTGCTGTCCACAGCTGTCCGTGGAGACGACAGCGGGGCCATCTCTTGCCCAGGGCCAGCCTGGGCTCCCCGTGGCCGCCCGCCCGCCCTGCCCCACGGCCCTGCAGGGCCCCTCGGGAACCGCTCCTGCTGAATGGCCAGGTTTTCAAAGTAAATAAGGTCCAGCTTAGGTCTGCGTGCCCCACGGAAGAAAGAGGCTTCTGATCCCTGAGCCCCGGCTGTGGGCGCCGCACCAGACCCGCCAGCGGTGCGGATCCGGGGCTTCCTTAGACGCGCGGGGTTTCTGCTCATCCTCCGGGAGCGTGGGTAATAAGCCGGCCTGTCGCGGCAGGCCACGTGAGGCCCGGAGCAGATGACACCACGGAGCTGAGTCCAGGCGCAGGCGTAGGCGGGCCCGCTATGCATCCTCCTCCAGCCTGGCCATTGCCGACGGGGCCGGGCACGGCTGCGACTAGCGACCAGCAGCCTGGGCCCGAGAACAGTGTCAGGGAAGGTGCTGAGGCGCTGAGAAAACTTCAGGGACAACTTCTGCAGGAGGGGCTCTGGAGACTGGGAGTCCTGAAAGGGCGTGTCCGGCTCTGGGCCGTGGAGGCCACCGACCTTGGCAACAGGCAGGCACTCCATCCCTGCTCAGAGGCCAGTCCACTCCCAGGCACTCGTTGGAACACTCAGCCCCGAACCTGAGAGCCGGTGGTCGGCACAGCCTGCCTGCGGCGTGGAAACCAGAGTTCTCAGTAAAACGTCCGCATTTTCTGAGGCCCGCGTTGGAATGAGCTCTCAGGAAGGGCGAGGCACGCTTTCTGCGAGGAAGCTGAGCACGGCGGCCTTTGTGGGGACACAGGTATGCATCTCTAGTTTCCTCCTTTGAGTCGAAAAATGCGAGCCGTGCTGTTCACGCGAACAGACTATTTCCTCGCTGGTAAGACCGCGCCCGTGGGGGACGGAGGCCTGCCGGCTGCTCGGCAGATGAGTGGCCAGTAAGGGTGGGCTTGGCCCGTGACGGCCGGCGATTCGTGCCCTTTGCACAGAACCTTAATACAGCAGTAGAGGTTTACAGCTACGTAAAGCTGTCCAGCTGCAGACGTTTTCCATGCAAACCCACCCACGCGACAGAGTCCCACCCAGCTCGCCTGGCCCCCTTCAGAGGCAGTGACGGCGAAGCAGACGCGTGCACGGGAAAGCTCCGGGGCTTAAGGACACCGCAGCACACGAGGCGGCCCCCACCCCCACCCAGCGGACAGTGAGGAACACGGGGGCCTCGAGCAGAACGGCCACGTCCAGCCCGCGAAGCTGGAATTCCATCTGCTGCACGAGGCAGGACGTTTCCAGCTTTCAAGAGGGGACGGTGAAGGGCTGTCCCGTTCTGAGCTGGCTGGAGTTTTCCGTGTGTGTGTTTATATCTCAGAGAAAACACCTCAGCCAGCGCTGCCTGCCCCCATAAATGAGTGACGTCCGAGGCCACCGTGAAACAGGCGCTGACCTTAAAAAGCGAAGTCTCAGCCATCGCTGGTAACCAACTTCGAGTTTGGGTCTTGAAGCAAACTGTGTTCAACGCAGGCCCACGTTTGCCTGAACAGAAAAGCTGAGCTACCATGTGGAGATGGTGAAAAGTAAAAACGCTGCCCAAGTTTCCCCCAATGGTTACAACGTGAGATCAACTACGTTTCCGAAAATGCTCTAACAAACCAGTACCGGTCTTCACCGAGAACCCGAGTTATGCACAGGCCAGCACCAGCATCAGACGCGTGCGTGTAAATGCCAGAGACGCCAGTTGCAGGCAGTGGGGGGGGGCTTATATTCAGTCGGCGCTCAATACATGTTACTTGAACTGGAAGACAAGACAGAATTCTGCGAGCCTAAAAAGAAAAAAGGTTTCTACAAAGCAAGCATTTTCTATAACAGGCATATCTCAAACTAATAGGCAGGAAGCATATTTTAAAAATGTTTTTGCTTTAGGTCTGGGAGGTTTTCCTTTCCGACTAGAAAACAGCTGAAATCATGGATCCTCAGCCCAACGTAATTTCACGCCTGATTTCTGGAAATGGAACACCAAAGGACCCTGGGCGGGAGAGGCCGGGCCGCAGCGACGGGTGTGACAGAGCTGGGACCTGCCACCCGCTCGCCGTGGCCGGGGGAGGGGCGGCTGAATGAACTCCCTGTTACCTTCTCCCTGCGAGTCTTCTTTCTCCTGATGCTGCCTGAATTTGAAACATCTAATTTAATCCGTTGGAGGGCCAGTCTTCCTTTTATTTCCTGTCTGTGTCGAGCCCGTCGCCTGTTTCAATTACGACTCTCCCCAGCTCCTGGCTCTCGCGCTCCAGCTGGCTCCAGCGCACTTCCTTGGAAGGTAAAACTCACTAACTGTGCCGCTGATCGGAGACTGATAGCACGAGAGCCACAATATTTAATAGCTGCGCTGATAAGGAGGTTTGAAAAAATCCATTGCTGAGCCTAAACAAAAGGATATTATGTAGCTGGACGTTCAATTAAGGTCCAGTTAAACTCCTTCCCCCACTACGTGGGACTCGGTGAGGGCACCGACCTAATTCGAACGGGGTTATGGCAGATTTCATCGGCACTGTATGCTTGAGAAATGGCCCCCTCCTGCCTCCTCGTTAGTTCCTGGGGATTTGGGGCCAGCCTGGTGCAATTATTTCAGAGAACAGAACTGTGGGGCCGATATGGCATCTTGCAAAACCTTGGCCGGCTAAAAATAAGACTGTTTTGTAGTCAAGATGGCAAAAAAAAAAAAAGTCTCTGGGCTGTAAACACCAGTCAATGTATTTCTTTTCTGCTTTATGAAACCACAGTCTTTTTTTCTTTTTTCCATCCCTCCGTACTCACAGCGCAGTTTAATTACAGTTTAACCTCCTTCAGCCGCAGCCCCGGGGCCTCACCGCGCAGCCGCGGTGTTATCAAGGCTGCAGCCACGATTTACGGCAAAAGGCAGAGGGGTTCCCTTAGGAGGCCCCAGAGCCCCAGGTAAATAAATAAACAAACAAACAAACAGCGACTTTATGACCAGCTCGCACGGCAGGTTTTTATGGGGCCCGAGAGATGCCAGAGCAGTAATTAAAGAAATACCTGCGAGGTGTTGATCAACACTCACCCGCTCAACTCCGCTGGGCCAATAAATCTGGAGGAGCACTTTCAGCCGCCGAAAGTGTTGGGTTACAGCGAGGGGAAGTGAGGGGGGAGCAGGGGGGCTCCGGGGAGAGCCGCGCAGGAAACCCGGGGGACCCCGCGGCCCGGCCCGGAGGCCTCGCTCTCTCGGATGGCCTTGGCCGCTTCCAGCCCCCGGGGCCAGCTGGGGTCCGGGCATCGGCGCGTGTCTCGAGAGGGCGCTGCCGCGACCCCAGGGCCCCGAGGAAAGGGGAGGACAGCAGCTGGACGGCCCGCCAGCACGACAAGGCGGACGGCGAGGCCAGGCCCGGACGCCAGGCCCGGCGCGACGTTCACCCCTGCCTGCCCGGCTTCCTTTGCGTCCTCATTCTTAAAGCGTCTCGTTCTGCCAGCGGCGTGGATCGGCCCCCTTCTCTGAGGAGCAGCAGAAACTCCTCCCGGGCCTGCAGAGCGAGTGGGCCACCTGGAGGGTTTGCTTTCGCACATGAACTTGGTTTCTAAAGGAGCCGATCCCTCCGGGGCCTGCACTGCGGGAAGGTGAACGCGTCCAGCGGGGCAGGGCGGCCTCGGGCGCTGCGCCAGGACCCTCGGCCAGCCCGAGGCCGGTCCCCCCAGGAACTACACCCCGCCAGCCACGCTTCTGCAGCCATTCTGCTTTTCTCTCCGTTGCCTCTGGGGTTTGGGGTAAAAAGTGCCTCTTTATGCTAACGCTGCCAGCGAGTCAGAACCCAGGGCTGGCTGGTCCTCTCAGCTGGGTACAGCTCCCCTCGAGCTCCCGGCCCCCAGGACACACAAAGCTCTTATTGATCATGAATTGTACACACTTCCATTTGAAATTAGAGAGATTCACACATCCACTAAAGCAGAAAACAAACCCAGTCAATAGAAAGTTCTAAACACTTTCTAGAAGCTCACTTCTAATCCTTTTCACGAGACATTTTTGCATAATAGAAATATGTCTATTTTGTGTTTTTCCAAAGCTCTTCGATATCATATGATCATTTTCACTGGCAGCTGACGTGCACTGCTCTTAATATTTTCTAGGCGAAGGTCATCTCTGCCGGACAGTAAGGTCCCGGTGCTTCAACAAAACTCACGCTTATATTTGAGGCGGAAAGAAAGGTGTCCAAGCACCTTTGAAGGAAGCCGACGGGCTTTCTGCTTCCAAGAGAAGGTCCGCGGACACGTTCCGCCCCCACTAAGGTGCCACACTCTCGCCCCGTTTCTTCTCGCTCGAGGGACTGACGGGCCCCCTTCCCGTCACAGCAGCGCGTGGCTCCCTCGTGACAAGATCCCGCGAGGAGCCTGCCTGGCGTACCCCTTTGAGATGGTCACCGTCCCGACGCCTGATTTCATCAAGTGCCGATGCGGGAGGCGGTCTGAAAGGCAAGCTCGCGCTCGCTTTTCCCTGCCGTGTTCTGTTCGTGACTGCATGTTCCGAGGTACGCTGTTTTCTGCGTGGGGGAGCACGTGTAATTCGCTGACACTCCGCTCACCAAGGGACGCACGCCCGCGCCCTCCGCAGGCCGTGCTGACCCGCTGCTCGGCTCCAGTGCAGGCCGTGGGCACGCCAGCAGCTCAGGCCACGGTTCTCCAAGTGTGTTCCTGGGACCCCGGGGGTCCCTGCCCGAGACCCTGCAATTCAGTCTCAAGGGCAGACTTCTTTTCCCCTTTTTTTTGGTCCTTTTAGGGACACACCCGCAGCATATGGAGGTTCCCAGGCTAAGGGTCAAATGAGAGCTGCAGCTGCCAGTCTACACTGCAGCCACAGCAACGCCAGACCCAAGACACATCTGCGACCTACAGCACAGCTCACGGCAATGCCGGATCCTTAACTGAGCGAGGCCAGGGATCAAACCCGCATCCTCATGGATACCAGTCAGATTCGTTTCCGCTGAGCCACGACGGGAGCTCCCAAGCTTATTTTTCTAATCACAGGAGGGCGTGAATTTTTCCTCTCTCCTAGGCTGTCTCTCGTTGAGGCTGCAAGGCTGCGGATGCAGATTGGAGAATCCAGGCTTCTGCTGACCCAGACCTCAGTGAGGTTTTAAAAAAGTGAAATAATGCCACTCTTCTTACTCTATTTTTTGTTTTTAAAACCAGTTATTTTTCAGAATAATATATTCTTTAGGGTACCATGTTATTTTTCAAAGAATTAATAAATATCTCTTAAGTAGCACCATGTTATTTTCTAATATGGTAAACACCGGCAGCCACGAGCCACAAAAGCAAAGGGCGTTCGAGACCCTCAGCAATTTTTTAGAGAGTCGGGGGGGGGTGCTCTGGGGTGAAGGTAATTTGTACTCAGACGGTTTCCAGTTTGGGGTTATTCTATCGCAGTTTCAATTTACGCGAAAATGCGGATGTTTGTCATTGTGGTTTGTATGCAAAAATGCCCCTAGATAAGCAGCTTTGTTCCAAGTCCAAATCTGGGCCTCATCTTGAAGAAGTTTCTAGCCATGGAGAAAGTCAGCCGGGAGCGTTGGGAGTCGCTCCCGCTTGTAAAGCAGTCCTAGTATTTGCTCATTACGGGCTACTTGAGAGTTCGTATAAACTGAGACCCGAGTTCTGGTTCAAGAGGCAGATTCCTTCGGATTAGGGCTTCTGCTGTCAAAGCAGCTCAGGTCAGAACAGGCCGCCGAACCCGGGCACGGCCCCATCCGCTGTCCAAAGAAACCGCACAGGCCCAGCGAGGAGACGCGGCCCCGGGCCCGCCCGCAACTTCACAGACAGGCCTGTGGAACTACCGTCGCAACCCTCTCCGTTTGGGGTTTTGGTAGAAACCCCTCTGTCACTGCAGCCGTTAGTACGTGTCAGTGACGCAAACGGATGTGAACTTGCCCAGGTGGGACCTCGGAGTCTCACATTTCAAAACAGGAAAAAGGCTCGGATATTCTTCACCTCCTGATAGCTACGATCGAAGCGGATGGCTTAATTTAAGCAGTAGTTATCTTTCAAACACAGACGCGCAGACACCCCTCAGAACTGAAGCCACCGTGAGCCCGTGTATCTGTCACTGTGCAGCCTGTCAGCCGCTGGCGGGTCAGCCCGACGCCTACCGCCCTCTGTACACTGCTCTTCACTGAGCCGGAGAGGCTCGGCGCCGGGGGCGGCGCGGCGGCCGGCGTGCTTTGGAAGAGCAGATTCAGCGCAATAATCGCCTTGTTTTAGTCACCATATTTGTTTTTATCATTCAAAGGACAGGTTAGAGAACGTGAGACTGGAGTTCCCGCTGTGGCACAGTGACTTAGGAACCCGACTGCAGTGGCTCGGGTTGCCGTGGAGGTGCAGGTTCGAGCCCCAGCCCAGTGCAGTGGGTTAATGAATCCGGCGTTGCTGCAGCTGTGGTGTAGGTCACAGCTGTGGCTCAGATTCAGTCCCTGGCCCAGGAACTTCCATAGGCCAAGGGTTCAGCAAAAAAGGAAGAAAAAAAGGAAGTGAGATTTATTGACAGGGGCTGTGAACCCCGTGAAAGCAGGATCGACACCCGTTTTTCACGCTGTCTCGACAATGGCTGTTAACATGAACTCAGCTAAAATTCACTGGAAGAATTAGGGGTGAAAGAATAAACGTCAAAAGCTTACAGAGCATTCTAATTTCTTAAATTAATTAATTACTTCTTCATTTTTTGGCTGACCTGAGGCGTATGGAGTTCCTGGATCAGGGGTCAGATGTGAGCCGCAGCTGCTATGTACTCGGTAGCCACGGCAGTGTGGGACCCTTTAACCCGCCGTGCTGAGCTGCGGATCAAACCTGCGTCCTGGCGCTGCAGACACGGCTGTTCCTGTTGCGCCACAGAGGGAACTCCTCATTCTAATTTTTAGCAAAGACACCAAAGCAATTCAACACTGGAAGGGAGGTGTTTTCAAGAGAGCATGTGGAGCTCGTGCAGAAGACGGAGCGCCGGCAGCCTGCCGCGCGCCCCACACGCACTCACTCGCAGGTGCACCACTGGCCTGGGTCTGACCCCTAACGCTCCAAAGCTCCTTGGAGAAACATGACCACAGAGACAAGCAGATTCCTGGGGAAGACACGAAGGCACCCACCTGGAAGGGGAAAGAGCCCACCTGAGCTTGATGACAAGCGAAAACTGCTCACGGAGGCATCCACTCAGAAGGCAAAAAGGTGACCAGAGACCGGGAGAGAGCTCTCACTCTACACCTGGCGGACAGAGGAAGCTGGTCCTGCGCGGCATCAAGAGTCCTGCGAACCAGCCGAGGAAAGCCAGGAGCCTGAGACTTCTCAGACGGACGGGCCTCACCACCTGTCCTGGAGGGAGGACAGGAATGGCAGCAGGGAGGCAGCTCGGGTTCACCCGGGCACTCCCGCCACCTGCCTCCCTGGCAGCTGTGCGCAGCTGGAAAAGGAAATGGCAAGACGCTTCCGGGTTAACCAGGGAGGCGGAGAAGTAAGTGGGAACTGCAGCAGTGCCAAAAGGTGGGGAGCGCCTCGGGGCTCAGCTGAACTCGCCCAGCCCCGAGGCCACAGAACTGCTTTCGCCTCCTTCCAGTGCATTTCCACTAGTGCCCCCATGCACCCCGAAGTCTTATGTGCCCACCCTTTCTACAGAGGGCAGGAGGCAATGACCGCGGTGGGATGTGGCTAAGCACACGCAGGAGGGAGAGGCACAACAACAGCCAGAAGGTACTTTCACGTGCAAGGGACATTCCTGGAATTTTCCTGTTGATCAGTATTTGGAGTCTGGCTTTTGCAAGAACTTCTAGAGCGAGTTCCATGCTGTCTCTTATCCTGGAATTTGTCAGATATGCATGTCTAATACTTGCACCAAAAGAGGTACATTTCCAGCTTAACAAGAAAGTAACACAAAACAAGTATTGCTTAATGCAGCTATCAGGAAAAAGCCCACTTTACTTTTTGAGAATCTGAAGATTATCTTTTTTCCCAACATATTAAAAGGTAAGGATGGTTGGAATTAAACTGAAGTCAACATTTTTGCAAAACACTACTGACAGTCATGAGGAATTAAAAAAAAAAGAAATCCTAAATTTGCTCATCCACACCATTTGCACTAGTGTACATTGTGTGTGTGTGTGTTCTATGTGTGTGTTCTATGCGCACACACACACACACGCACACACACACAGACCCACCTAACCTCTGTATCTACATCTAGTCCCTCCCTTGGGTACATTTAATTAAGTTTTAGGTCCTTGTCTTTTTCCTTTTCAAAGATGATTTTACATCAGTTATTTTCCACGAACACATCTGGTGTTCCTTTACAGCCTGAATTTACTAAATGTCATACCTAATGAAGGAAGGATTTATGCTTTTTCAACATAAATTCATTTTCTTTTCTCCAGGCTCCTCCCTCTCTACTCAAAGCTGATGACTTCTTAAACCAAAATGGTTGGTCAGAATCCAATCAAGAATATAAAGGCAACTGAATAAATAAAACCATGAAGTAAGTGTAAAATATTAGTGTCCAGACATCTAAGATGTATGTGGCTACTATGAAACCTGCACAGCTGTACCGGCCTGCAGCCCACGTGGTACCCAGATTTAACAGGACCCATTACCAGTAAGAGTTTTATTTGCTTAATAAATTACATTCTAAAGCACAATAGCCCAGGTTCATAGCTGTAAAATTGCCAAATATTGTCAATGGCCACTCTCTGGTCGTAAATAACAAAATAATCTATGACTCATTGGATTTTTGATTCCCAGGGCAGTTCTTTCTCACCATTACTCAAAAACGTAAAAAAGCGCCTCTCCGTGGCATTTTATGGAGGTTATAAATTACTCAAAGGAGACGACACAGGACAGATTTGTAGGCCGAGTAACAGGAACCAGCCAACCCGATGTGTAAATTAAAGAACTAGTGACAAAGAAGAGGGCTAGTGAAAGAATTCTGAAATCTAAGAACAGGTCAGGATTAACTTCGGAAAGAGAGGACAGTGGAAGCAAAGCCACGCACAGACCCTGGGGCAGTCACGCTGGCCGCTGGGCGGGCACGAAAAGGGTCGGACCGTCGCCGTGGCTCCGAGGAACGAGACGTGGTGCACCACGGCCAGCCTCGCCGGCACGCCTGGGGCACCAGACGCCGGCACCCAGCAGGTAAAAGTGGAAGGTGCTTTTCCAAACTAATGTCCGTTTTTAGGTTGATTCGAATTGATGAATAGCTCTTCCGTTTATTCACCTAACAGATAGCGAGCAGGTGCTGCCCGCTCAGCCGGAGGCCGGGGGCTGGGGCGCTGACCTGGATCCGGGGTCTGGAGAGGAGGAGCAGCGGGAGGCCCCAGGGGGACGGGCCTGAGACACCCGACTCCGCTGGGGGTGGGGACGCGGGGAGGAAGGGTCTCCTGTGACGGAGCAGAGTGAACGAAGGCAGCCTCGAGAGGCCGGCTGTCCAGGGGACGGACGGGAGACGGGCGGCGAGGCGCAGGGCCTGGGGGGTGTCCTCTCCAGAGCGGGGTGCGCACCCCAGGCAGGCGAGCACAGGGCGGGACAAGGTCGGGCTGGCTAAGCTCACACGACACTGACGACCAAAGCCAAGCGTTCCCATTTTAAACAGAACATGCCTGGAGACGAAGACGTCATCTTTGCGGCGATAAATCGTGGACACCAGAGCAGAACAGACCTGCCTGTCTCCTCCTGTGTACTGGACACGTGAGAGACCAAGGCTTTTCTGCGGAAACGCAGGTGTGGGCGGCACTGCGCAGCTCAGGCGGCGCTGGCGTGGCTGCGTCACGTGAGGCCCCGTCCCTCCAGTGTCCTACGGGGTGACTCACGACGGGAGCCGGAATCTGCCTGGTTAGTTCGTCCGCGGCTAAGAGGACAGACTGCAAAACCTCCTTCGGGGACCCTCCCCACTTTGGTGGGAATGCAAATTGGCAGCGTGGAGGCTCCTCGGAAAACCAGACGTAGAATTCCCACACAAGCCAGCAATCTCACTCCTGGGCATATATCTGGAGAAAACCGTAATTCGAAAAGACACATGCACCCACATGTTCACTGCAGCAGTGCTATTCACGGCAGCCACGACACGGAAGCAGCCTAAATGTCCATCGACAGACGCATGGACTAACAAGACGTGGTCCATATGCACAGTGGAGTACTACTCGGCCATTAAAAAGAATGAAATAATGCCGTTTGCAGCAACACGGATGGAACCAGAGGCTCCCAGACTCAGGGAAGTAAGGCAGAAAGAGCAAGACAAACACCGCACGCTGTCGGTTCTATGTGGAATCTAAAACACGGCAAAACAGACCCGCCTACCAGCAGAAGCAGACGCACAGACATGGAGAACAGACTCGCGCTGACAACCGGCGCGGGCAGGGAGTGGGCCAGACGGGGCTTGGGGTCAGGATGTGCGAAGCCTCACATTTAGAAAAAGGGTAAACAGCAAGGTCCCGCTGCGCCGCACCAGGAACTACCCCGGCCTGCTGGGCCAGAACGCGCTGGAAAATGGCGTCAATTAAAAGAAAACAGGACCGAGTCGCCTTTCCGTTCCTCAGAAATCGGCACAACACTATAAATCGGCCGCACTTTAATAAATGCTATAACAAAATCTGCTTTCGTTCTCAGAGGTGCTGCTGGGCTGGGTGAAGTCCCAGGCCCGCTGAGCTGAAACGATGAGACGAGTCTTTAAAACTGTTCGCCCTTCTCGCTAGAGATACGTCCCCTCCGTGGAAGCCACTTAAGGGCGCAGGTGCCGTCCCCCAGCTCTCGGTCGCCGCTGGGGGGCCCGGGCCGCTCCGCGCAGCAGCTGATGCACACGTGCCGTCAGCTAGGTTGACGCGCGGTTACGCCCGCTCCCCCGCCGCGTTCCGCGCCTGGGACGTGACGCGGTACCTCGTGAGGGAAGCAAAGTGCGGCTTTTATTCACGGGAGATCAGTACATTTCACTACATCTGCAACGCACATAAAACTGTATACGTACAGTCGCTACCGATATGCCCAGTGTTCCTCAGTGTGTTCTGAACGAGAGGCCTCCGTGACGCTCTGGGGCACTTCACGGAAAAAGAGGCTGTTACAAGGAGCGTGGAACGTGCCCGGGCCGAGCTTTGTGCCCGAGCTGCGAGTCAGTCCTGCTGGCGCGGCCGGGGGCGGCCCCCGTTTGATGCCGCGGCTCCTGGTTTACCGTCCCGTTCTGCCGAGTGCGTTCTCCAAACAAGCCTGCCGGTCCTTCACAGTAACCGCAACGCCCAGACAACTCTCTCTCCGCACCCAACGCAAACCCGCTGGAATTAAGGACCCCGTTTAAAACCGCTTGGCTTCCGCCTTTTTGGGATCAGACGCTCCGGTATCCGTTCGCCTCGTCCATCCGGCGTGTCTGCTGAGCCCCGCACGGGCCTGGTCCAGGGCCGGGCTTACAGGCAGCGACACCTTCTCACTGTCGCCGAAATCACAGTCACGTGGAGCAAGGACTCGCGTGACCTGAATGGGATAAAAGAGGGCTGGATGACACCTGCGAGGAAGACTGTAGTGAGGCCCCAAGAGAGTGAGGGGTTCACGGCCGAGAGAGGCCGTGTCGCCCAGGCAGGGACCCCGGGCGGCCCAGCTCTCCAGCCACTCTCGTGAAAGGGAGGCTGAAGGCGGTAAACTGGGGCCACGTGATCCCCACTGGGGGCTCGGGGCTGTCGCTCGGGGCGAGATGAGAAACGCAGAGAGAACCAGAGGCTCCCAGCTCGAGCGGCTGTAGACTCTTCCAGAAGGTCAGGAGGAGGATGGGAGGGCGGGGCGGGGCGGGGCGGGGGGGACGAGGGCAGAGGGAAGAGAGGAGGCGAAAAAGCAGCAGCATCAGGACGGGGCGCCGGCCCGGGCCTCGGGGCGAGTTCTCAGGCTCCCGGGAGGCGGGCAGACTGGGTTTTTCACCTGTTTTCAAATGAGAAAAGTTCGAGTCTGATGCAAGCCTCCTGGACTCCGGCACGGAAAGAAACGGAATGGAGCGTCTTCTGCTCCAGCCTCCCTGCTTTCACCACTGACGATCCCCTGGAATTACACGCTTCTAAACTGAGACGTTAAGGATCACATATGCTTCCGAGCTAAGACATTAAGGATCAAATATGGAAATTAAAAGCTAATCGACAAACTGATCGCTTAAATGGTTCGTTAGATGGAAGCTGAGAAGGAAAACCCAGAGCTCAACAGCCAAAGCTAAGTTAGTTTAGGAACTGTTTTTCCTAAGTCATTCCTATATTCAACCGACTTAAGAAAAAGAAGGCATTCTTATGGGCTTCCTTGTCCATCTGAAAACTTGACACGATGTCCCAGGAGACGGAGAGAATCATGAAATCCTGAGCAAGGGGCTCTGGGGGTGCTAGTTCTAGATAGCTGGTAATGGATGTTCGGAAAACAGAGCTCCGGGGCTTTCAGCGAGAGCGTCTTCCAAGGACCGCTGCGTCCCCGTGAGACACCTGGGGTCTTTCAGTGTGAGGGAAGAAGCAACTTGCTGGCTTTCCGCTGGCAAAGAAGTCTCTAGTAACGTATGCCCTTCGAGCGTGATTTAGAGCAAGAGCTTTCTAAATGTTTCTGAGCACAGGTCAGCTAAACTCAGAACTGTTCCCTCCCGTTGTTGTCTGGCACAGAAGACACAGCTGAGAGTCA
Source organism: Catagonus wagneri (assembly GCA_004024745.2). Taxonomy (NCBI): domain Eukaryota; kingdom Metazoa; phylum Chordata; class Mammalia; order Artiodactyla; family Tayassuidae; genus Catagonus; species Catagonus wagneri. Next base: position 889,841 of record PVHT021183522.1, on the reverse strand, counting down.
CAGAAGAAATCCCATGCACTGTTTAATACCAACAGCAATATTTGGATTCATATAAAGAAATGCAGGGGCTGGATTATAAAACATAACTGCCTCTCGCGAGCAAACTTCGGAAACGCGGCGTCATCCCGGGCCTGGGCATGGGTGCGTCTCCGGGCGACCTGCAGCCGTCCCCTGGGTTTCCATGTTCCCTTCCGCAGCTCTCCCGTGCTGCTGAGAACTGACTTCGACCCCGCGATTCTCAACCCGAGCAGAGTGTCAGCTGCAGCCTAAGTGTCCAGCTATGTCCACTGGGGCTGCCGGAGGGTCTGCAGCTCTCCAGGGCGGTGGGCTTTGCTCCCTGCCTCGGAGATGGGCGCCGCCCCACAGAGAAGCGCCCCATTCCCGAAGCCTGGTGGGCTTCTGCTTCCTTCTAAAAGAAGGGTACATGGGGGACCACGGAGACCGGGGGCCTTTAGGACGAGCCTTGTAACGTTTCCAACGTCAATGCCCAGGATAAGGGTGCCCGGGGGAAAAAGCGCAGCTGCCTCTGGACCCCGCGGGACCACCCAGGCTGCCTCTGCGAGCCTGTCCCTGTGACCCGGGAGCAGCAAGCGCTTTAAAAGTGGTTTAAACGTGTGGGGTGTTATGAAGACTTAACCCGCTAAGACTTAATCACAGAAAAGCCACTTAATGTCTAGAGTTTAAAAACACTCTCAAGTGGAAGATGAGCAGGTTTAATCTGACGGCATTTCATGTTTTTACCAAAAAGTCAGTGCATGCGTGTGTGTGTGTGTGTGTGTGTGTGTGTGTGTGTGTGCGCGCGTGTTCAAAGCTCACACAATGAAACAGCTCTGCTTGAAATTTTGTTATACAAAACCAATTAAACTACTGGCATTTATTTGGGGATTTTGTAAAATTTCTTGATATTTCAGTTTCTGGCTATTTCAGTGCCCAATTAAAAATGATAGCATGAATAGCTCTGCAGGTAGTTGACTTGAACTCAGAAAGAGGAAGGTGTTTATTTTAAATCAAAGGTGAAAAAAACAGGTCACATTCAGGGACAACAGGAGGCCTGCAATAAAATGTCACGGATTCTAAGACAAAACACACACGACGGCGTAATGAAATACCGTGCTTTACGAAGAAATCAGTCCTGCTGCAGGTTAAGGCCCCGTGTGTGAAGAGCCCCTCTCTCAGCCCAGCAAGCCGGGACCGTCTGTGTCCTGACAGGCTTCAGGATCATTTAAGACTTTCTGTGTCCCCAGGGCATATATTGTCTGCGATAATAAAGCTATTCATCTAATTGAAAATTTCAGCAATTCACCATTAGCATGCCAGTCAACCTCATAAATGATATTTTTAGCCCAGCAAGTTATCATATACAAATATATAGAGAATAGCGATATTTTTGCAAAGTAAACACTATATAACTTCTTTATTTTTGGAATAAAAGTTATGCGCAAACCCTCAGTGCCTTTGTTTTGCTGCTAAATTCTAAAACAAGGTACTTGTGACCCAAACTTACTGATCCCCCGTGACAAGGGACCTGGACGGAGGAGGCAACAGCCCCACGTGGGCTTGAAAGGGGACACCCACCCCCCGGTGAGACCGCGGGGTAATCCGCTTCTTAAAAAAAAACTAGGAGAAAATTAGCCTGGATTTTTTTTTTCTCTTAATGGATTTTATTTCAACTATAGGTGTACATAAATCATCACAAGTCAATTTTACAGATTTTGTATCCAAAACCCACAGTGCATCCCCCCACCCCCCCAGATCGTCTTATTTGAAAAACCAAGGTTTTCCAAAGTCTGTGAGTCATTGTCTGTTCCGTAAGAAGGTTCATTGTGTCCTTTTAGTTTCCACATGTAAGCGGTAGCATTGGGTGTTGCTGTCTAATTGTCTGACTGGTTTCACTTTGCCTGATAATTTCTAAGTCCATCCATGTTGCTATAAATGTTGGTAATTCGTTCCTTTTAATGGCTGAGTAACATCCAGCCTGGATTTTTGTCTGTTTTCCTCCTTTGTAACAAGCCACACACTTCAAACCATCTTTGGCTGAAAGGAATCAGTAAGTTGTTCAAGGAAGAATTAAAAATTCAGACAACGTAATGGACAAGGTTTTCAATTCCTTCCTTTTCCTTCCTCCCTCCCTCCCTCTCTCCCTTTCTTTCTTTCTGTCTGTCTGTCTGTCTGGAAAAGAACAGGAGTAGTAAAAAGGCCAATGTCAATTGCGGGGGACTTAACTATGTAACTCCTCAGCGGCCTGGATGGCCCTCACGTCACCGTCCAGCCTTGTTTTCACTCTTGCAGATATCGTTAGGAAAACCCAGGCTGGCAGAATAGCACCAAGAAAAGAGGAAAAGGAGGAACTTGAGCTGCTAAAAGCAGCCTGCCCGTGACACCGCTTCTGTCTCCCTTTTCTAGGACAGGCTGTTTGTGAATAATCCCACCGTTTGCCAGAAGTCACGGAGCAGAGGCCGCTGTCACAGGCGGGTGCGAGCTGAGCGGCCTGGCAGTGGGACGGCTGGGTGGGGGGACAGGTGGAGAAGCAGTGGCTGACCCACTGGCCCACTCGTTCCACAGGTGAGCGCCTGCTGTGCACTCGGCGATGGCGGGAGGCCGTGGGGGGGTTCTGCTCTGTGCCGGCAGCGCTGATTGTCCCCACTCACCGGGCGCCACCTTAATGGAAACGGTGTTACGATACCTCCCAGCGAGCTCACCTCGCTGCCTCCAGGCACATCAACTCGGGCCCCAGCCGTGCTGCAGCCCCGTGTCCCCTCATTTCAAAGCCCGGGAGCGCCAGGTGGCTACGTCGCGGTGAGGCCACAAACCGCCGCTGGCTGTGCTCACGCACGATCACAGCGCCCCCTTCTAAGATCTCCTGTCAGGACGGGGTGTCAGGCTGCTCCTGGGAGAGCGCAGCAGACTGTAAAACATTTTGCTTTGTTTTCTACTTTTTTACAACTTTGCTATAAAATAATACGTCCTCACTGTAAGAAATCAGAGAACACGAAAGCGTTTAAGGTCGTAACGGGCTTTCTCTACCTCTTGCGAACCAAGCTGAATTCAACCAATTGACCGAGTTCCAAGTCTGGCATTCTTCTTTCCACGCCATGGTCTCTGTGCACGCTAATGACCACAGATACACACGGACACGGTTTTTTGAAAGTCGTGGAAACTGTTCTGTTTGTCCTTTGACCAGAGGACGCTGCTTCGGTGGGTTTCCGACAGAGGAGCGGCCTTGGTGTTTGGGGGGGTCCGGGAGGCGGCCGGAGGGAGCGGGTCTGCCAGCGCTGGGCAGAGCCAACGTTTCCTCGAGCGAACGTGTCTGTCCTTTCTTCTAGAACAGGAGCTGCAAAGTTAGCCTCTGGCGAATCAGCAGAGACACACGTAAGGACAGCAGCATATGCTGGTGTCCACTCACAGGTGTGTCACACGCGGCTCCCCGTCGCACGCGTACACACACACACACACACACACACACACCCCACGCTGCTGGCGAGCTGTAATCTGCAGCGTGTCTTCCTGGCCCAACACAAATGGGTCTGCATTTTCCTTTAACTTGGCAAGGTTGAAAAACAGACTCGTCACAAGTGTGTAATGTCTTGAACCAAAATAGACTTCCTTAATGATTTGTTTTCTCCAATTTCACCACAAAATGTAATGCAGCCAACAAAAGAACTATTCTTCCCCAAGTCTAATAACATGTTATTCAACAATCACGTAAGGGAGCCTATACATCAGGCTGCCAAGGATCCCAAATGGAGCTTCTGACTGAAATGTTTGGGAAGCAATCTTTTTTTTCCTTTTTTAAAGTTCCACTCCAAAGCTTTGAGTGAAATGATATAAATACCTAGGAGTATACAGTTTTACTTCATTACTGTCACGTGTTTACAGAGCAGCTATGGCTTACTTTATAACACGGGTCACTGAAAACATGAACCATAAAAACATATAAAAATACAAACATGTTCTCAGTAGGCCATTTACTTTGTAGCAGAACAAACAAATCACTTGCTTCTGTCCTTGTGCAGACAGACAGCTCCTGGCGAGGCTGGGGGGAGCTGGGGGGCTGGCTCGGGAGCGCCCCTTGGCTTTCTGGGGCCACGGCCTCCGAGCCCTTCGCTGAGGTCACCCTGGGGACGGGGGTGCGGGGGAGGCCTGGGGCTCTGGAGAAAAGGCAACACACGCTGGGCATTTTCTAAAGCAGATTATAATAAAGTGAAGTTGCAGTTTCTTTCTTTCTTTTCTTTTTTTTTGTCCTGTTGCCTTTTCTAGGGCCACACTCGTGGCATATGGCGGTTCCCAGGCTAGGGATCTAATCGGGGCTGTAGCCGCCAGCCTACGCCGGAGCCACGGCAACGCCAGATCCGAGCCGCATCTGCAGCCTACACTACAGCTCACGGCAACACCGGATCGTTGTACCACTGAACAAGGCCAGGGATCGAACCTGCAACCTCATCATTCCTAGTCGGATTCGTTAACGACTGAGTCACGACAGGAACTCCTCTTTCTTCCTTTTTAAAAGAAGAATGCAAAAGGAGGAAAAACTGTAATGCTGTAAAGGACTAACGAAAAGGGGGAGAAGTGAATCCGCTATCAGGATCCCTGAAATACAGAGCTGGTCTTTAAACAAAGTTTTTATTATTGTTGATTTGCAAGGTTCTGTCAATTTCTGCTCCACAGCAAAGTAGCCCAGGTACACATACAAACACACTCGTTTTCTCATACCGCCTACTGCGTGCCGTCACAGATGACTGGACACAGCTCCCTGGGCTGTACAGCGGAGCTGGTCTTTAAACGCACCCCTGGTCACCGGCCTAACAGGAAACCACAGAAACTACGGAAGACGGGAGGCGGAACCCTCCCCCGAATGCACATTCACGCGTGTGACTGGTCCAAACCCGACCGCGCTTAGCGGCGTCACCAAGACCTTCTGGAGCTGCGACGCGCCTGGGAACCCTGACCAGACCTTCTGGAGCTGCGACGCGTCTGGGAACCCTGACCAGACCTTCTGGAGCTGCGACGCGTCTGGGAACCCTGACCGGTGAGTTCAATGGATCAGCCAAGGGCAGGCGGAGCGGCGGGGCTGTAAAAACTAGAACAAGGACAGACTGGTAATGACGCCTCCGAAACGACTGAGTTGGGGCTTCTCTAAACACGAGTCTTCTCCCAAGAGGGAGAAGAAATGCTATCCGAGGAGGATGGAACTAGTACAAGCACATACACGTGTGCACACGCCGATGCACACGCATGTACACATGCACACACACGCACGCACGCAGGTCTATACACACCCACACGCATGTTCACACAACACACACACATGTACACGCACCCATGTGTGCACACACGATATACACATGCCTGTACACACAGAGGTACGCAGGCGTACACAGGTAAACACACACATACACACGTAGTACACGTTATGAGGCCACACACATACAGGTGGGTGCACGCAGTCACACACCTACATACACACTTTTACACCATGCACACGTGACGTTATAAACACACACAGATACGCACACACACTCGCTCCATGAACGGCGCACACACACACGCATACACTAGACCGTAAAAACTAAACGCGCTCTGCACTTGGGATTCAGTTTGGGAGCCTGGCTTTAAAGCCCAGACCCGCTATTTACGCCATGAGGCCCCAGGCAAGTCGCTTCCCCCTCCGCTGCCTGAGACCAAGGACGGCGCCGCTGACACACAGGGTTGACACAGGTAAGGCCCCGGCGTCCCACACGCACGTGGTAGGTGCTTATTCTAGAAAACTCAAGAAAGAGCTGATCGGTTTCAGCCTTTCCGTGGAAACCACTGGCTGTAACTGTCACATCAGCACGGCATCACGGAAGAGGCCTGCTCCTTGCAAGATCTTTCCATCCATAAAAAACCTGTCCTCAGGGTCCGGGTTCTCCACAGAGACAGAAAGGTGACAGGCAGAGGCCGTGGAGCCCCTGCGGACCTCATCGCCCCACCCTGAGAGCGAGGACATCCGATAACGTCGAACTGCACAGCGCACAGTGGGAAGCTTCCCGCTAAGCAGAGCCCACAGCTGCAGTTCTGAGGGTCCCCTGCCGAGTGCACAACAACCGCACAGCCCACGAAAACGTCCGTCCGGAACTGGCAGAGCAGCCCGCCGACGCGAGGACATCGGCAAGGAAGTGCGCGCCCCAGCCTCCTGTGACCGTGCGCTGGCTGCGGTCTCCGATCCAGCGTCGGCGAAACCAGACTCAACACGCTCGGCGAGAGCCTCGGCATTTAACTGTCAAGCGAGCAGGAAGAGCTCGGGGTGGCATTCCTTCCTCACCGAAGGAAGAGCTACGACCTTTACCAGGAAAAAATAAAATGTGGATAAAGAATCCCTTGGAAATAAAAGCACATACATAAAAAGTGTTGGTTTCACCACCAAAACCCAAGGAGAACTTTCCCCTTTGGCAGTCAAACAAAAATTCCAGGGACATAGTTTAAATTCCTCCGACAAAGTTCAAATGTAACCACTACTGGTGGTTAACTTGCAAATGGAAGAAATAATCTCTTGATAGGGCATCTGACCCGTATTTGCTTATGTGCCCCATGAAATTTAGAATGTTGTGCACGCGAAATACATTTAATATGCAGTTATTACTGTAGCCGTCCAACTTCAGTTCGCCTCATGTAATCCCATACAGATGCACTATGAGCTCCTAGAATTCTGCTTAAATAGTAGCGGAAACAATAGGCCTAGACGGAGAAGCTGTGCTCCTGATTATTTTGAAGAGGGAAGAAGGCTTTAAAGATGACTTATGTGCGCATTGAAGAAAAAGTTCACCTCGTCTCTAAAACTCTGATAAGCACTGTAGTATGAAGTCACATTTTAAAAGCACACGCAAGCCCCTAAACTCATATTTTACAGACACAGATGCTCACAGAGAATGTCGTGCCTGTAAGAACCGAAGGACACGCGGGCTGGTTGCCAGGTCACTCTGCACACCCGGTCTTGGCGGGGAGCCGGCCGTGGGGTCCCGGCTCAGACCCCACCGTCACCAGCTTGCTTTGTGATTTCAGTGAAGTCTCAGAGCCGATGGGTTCCAAACAGGAACTGACCGAGACGGTTCTGGAAGTCCCGGCAGAATGCTCCGAGGAGGCCTGGACGCAGGCAGACCCTCGGTGTGGACACGGGCCCCGCCCGATCACGGCGCCCCCGCCGCCGAGGGAAAAGCCGTCTAGGGGGAGGCAGTTACTACAGCAAACGAGACGGCAAACATTCCTTCTCGTCGCTCCAGCGGGCAGACATTTGTTTCCCGTCTCCCAGCTAGAAGGGGAAGATGCTAGCACCCCAGAAGTTAGGGGGTCTCCCCAGAGGTTCCGAGGAGAGGTCCCGTTAAACTCTCCTGGCTCCTTCCTGGTGGGGGCTGCCAGGCCCCGCTGCAGGGGGACAGGGACAGGGATGGGGACGCAGGCAGGCCAGCTGCGGGCCACAGGCTTCCCTGAGCGCGCCTGGCCAGGCCGCACGGGCGGGGGTGGGGACGGCGAGCCTGGCGCTTCTCTGGCAATAAAAATGCAATTTATATAAACTATCGGCGACTTGGTGCGAAAGTGAAAGAGGTAATTGTTCGCATTCCAAACGTTTTAATACATAAACTGTGCAACCATCACTCACGAGCACAGCGCAGCTGCTGACAATTTATTTCTTCTTTTCCCCCAGGATAAAATTCACGCTGAAGCCTAGGGATGCTGCTCCGGGGGACGACATTTGGGAACTCGGGTCGAACACGTCTGTGACGCAACGCCTTTTTAAGAAGTCGGGGGGACCTGGAGTGTGACATTTGAAAGGAGCCCCCGTCCGGCCCCCGTTAGGAAGGACCAGCTCCGGGGCTCAGGGCGGCGCTGGCCCCGTGCGCACATGTGTTTCCAGCGCGAGGCTGGTATGCAAACTATTGTCTGTTGGAAGTGTGTGGCAGTAACGCTTGCCAGGGTTAAAGGCTGGGTCAATCTGATCAAGAAGCTAAAATTAGCTTCTGTGTGTTTTCCTGAAAAGAAAAAAAAAAGGAACTGTAAAGCTCTTTGTTTTCCTTCAAATGCCATTCTCAGATTTCAGTTTCTGGTGTGTAAACTACCAGGAAACAGACGGCTGACAAGTGACTTCTTGTTTGCTGCGTCCTGCGTTGGGAAACCGTGCGACAGGTAACCTGAGCTGGGGGACGCCTGCAAAAAGCAAGCATTCCGACCCAGTTCACATTTTCCCACTTACAAGTATTAGGTTTATAAAATTATTCAAAGAGAATGCATTTGGAAATTCAAAACCAGAGCTATATTTTAAAGTAGGTGATGGTTTGGCGAAGCCCAAGCGCATTAAGAAACTCGCCATTCTGAGAAGTATCGGGGTGACTCCGAGGTCACATGTTACCGGCAGTCTCAACAGTGCCCTGATTACTTTCACAGGAAGTGAGTTCCTTAAGACCAAAAAGAGGGAGCAACGTGCAGACCGGAACTCTCAGCCAGGAGTCGTTCAATCAATTCAGAGAGCAGAGGAGAATCAGAAACAAAACAGGCAGCCAGGAGATAATTCAAGAATGATACCAACCTGCTTCTAGGCTTAACAGCTACTGTGCAGACGTGCGCGGGAGGGAGGGAGGGAGGAGAGGGTCCCTCTGCTACGTTTAAGACTCGCTGATGAGAAGAGAAACCCAAGGCAGAAGCACGTCCGAGACTCGCTTCCACCCTCAGAGAGCTGCGTTTTTCACAGTGGGTGAGTGAAGCTACCGTGATCTATTTTTACGTCAGCAACAGACCTCCTGAATACTATAACCACTTAAATATCATTAACTTTTTGAAAATGATCAATGATACAATGAAATGTGACTTTAAAAGACCTAGAGTGTAGCAGGTGTTTGCGGTTGTGTGTGCTCTGCTAGAGTTCAGTATTTCCCGAATAAGGAGGCGTCAGACAGCAGAAGCCCACCGCTTTCACCTCAAACACAAAATGCTGTAACACGGACTTCAACTAGCATGAAAACACTGTGTCCCGGGTCATTGATACTGCAGGATTTCCTTTATTCTACACATCCTCTAAATTTCAGTGATTTTTTGGTACCTCTTAAATTTTGAGCTCATTAAAAAGGTTTCCTATTCATACCAGAGGGATGTAAAATTTTTGGCAAAACAATTATAAAATTTTCTTATTTGTAAAATATACATAAAACTACTAATTTTCATATTTAAATGTCCTCTAGAACCTTACAGAGACTAGTAGGTACCTACGTATGTTTGACTAGTTTTTCTTTGGTCAGAAATTACTGGAAAAAATACTTATCATATATTTTCACATAAATTTAACAAAATTCCATATTATTTCTATTTTCTGACATGTTTCATGTTCAGCTGAAAAATCAATCCCCTTTTTATGCAGTTCTTTTTTAAAAGTGGCAATAATAATAATATCAAACAACAGCAGCTGTCTGCCCGTCCGCGTCTCAAGTTTTCCAGCTACTATCTCCCCAGCTTTGCCTTTTTTCCCTTTTGGGCCACACCCACGGCATACGGAAGTTCCCGGGCCAGGGATCCCATGCTACAGCCGCGGCAGCCCTGGATCTGTAACCTGCTGCACCAGCCAGGGGCTGGGACCCACCCCTCTGCAGAGACAATGCCACGTCCTTACCTACTTGCCACAGTGGGAACTCCCGGGCTGTGTCATCTTCAACACAGCTGACAGCCGCCTGACTCTCGGGGGCCCTAGGATGGCTGGCGGGCCAGCGCCTCGCCCCACACCCACCACCACCCTGGATGGTTCCCACCCTCGCAGGTCCTGAAGCTGTCACCCGATCGTCCTTCCCTTTGCTTGTACCCACTGTTCTTCAGCAAATTCATCTAAAACGTGGCGTCAGGCATCTCTGTTTTGGCGCAGGCAGAGCTGGACTTCAGGGGTGTGGCAGACCCCTAAAATTGACTTAGGGCGAGTGAACACAGACGTGCCTTTTTGTTGAGACTCTACAATTCTCACTGAAAGCTCTCCGCCAGGAAACAGAACCCCACCCCGTTTGCCACACCACGTGACTGTTTCGGCCAGCCCAGCGCTGCCTCCCATGCGGGCCCCTCCTGGCACCTGACGCCCAGAAAGCTGCTCCTCCCACGGGCCGCGTCAGGCGAAGATGCCGCCGGCTCCGCCCTCTCAGCCCCCGACAAGTCAATCAGCTGCCCTCGTCCCACCGCTTGCCACCATCTGACCGTGACCTTGAACCCTGGGACGGTTCTGCTCCTGGTCCCCGTCCAGACCGGTCCTGTTCCACATGAAAGCAGCCTCGTGCCGGGGGCCCGCGGGCTGTGCCGCCTCCACGCGCCCTCAGCCTCTGCCCACCTCCCCCCGCGGCCTCGCCAGGCCAGCCCCCGCTCCCACGCGACCCCGCACTTGCTGTGGCCTCCACCGCAACGCTCCACCTCACAGCCTCGCCCTAGAGCGGGGTGACGCGCCACAGCGGAATGTGAGGAGGAAATGCAATCACGTGTGCGACAGGCCTGGTACCGCACCGCTCGGTCCTGGCCCTGGATCCTGGGGCTTTACGTCTGCTGTCTTCTCACCTCTGAACACGACGGGGATGCTGGGGCTCGTGGCCCGCGTCTGAACCACCCCAGAAGCCAGCACAGGCCGCCCTGCGTAGTTTACCGCTCCTCTGCAGTCACTTTTTCTTGGGCCGGGGACTGCAGAGGCGGAGGGGAGGGGAGCCAGGGGAACCACACAGCAGTTTTGGAAACTTTTCGTTAAACACTGAAATCCTTTACTTGCAAACGAATAAATTCCCTGTAGGAGTCGGTCATGTTCAAAGTCACACTGGGACACAGGGTCTGAGGTTTTACACGTACCAAAGCCGAGTACACGTACCAAACTCCTGGCAAAGCTTAATGTGCGGAGCAGCCTTCAGGATATCTAAACCTTGTGAGAACACATCCATTGGAGACACAGAAAGCCTAAAAAGGTCGCAAAACATACATTTTCTTAACTTTAAAAAATGTACCAGACCAAATGTATTACAAAACATAAGATTTGCAAAGCAGCAAATAAATTAAAAGTTGGCTTAATTAAGTTGCTGAGTAAGTAAAGCCAGTCTTGTCTGAAAAACTAGCTCAGACCTCTGTGGTAGAACATGGAGCGCGTCTCAGACCTCTGTGGTAGGAGGACGCAGAACGCATCTAAGCAGCAAGTCACAAGGTCTACAGCAGGTACAGGGGCGACACTGACATTAGCAAGCGGTGTCTGTACAAACAGAGAATCCTAAAATTACATTAAATGCTTAGAAGTTTGGCATAGGTGTAGGTACCATTTTCACTTCATTCAAGCTATTAATATGTAAAGTAAATCCTTTCTACAGCTATTGTAAAGGTAATACTTATGAATCCAAGTTAATGAGGCCACTTAAAATGCCTGACTTTGACTTTACATATCATATGTGGTTAGTTTTCAATCCTGAAATCCTATCAGAAATGATCTAAGGCCAAGTCTAAATTTTAAATTGCCACCAAATTATTTCACGTTAGTAACCAAATACGGCTGATACTGAACAATGGCTGGAGTTAAGGGCACTGACCCCCTGTGCAGTCAAAAATCCACATATAACTTTTCAGTTGGCCCACTGTATCCATGGGAACTTTGCCTGTGGTTTCTCTCCCACAGAGTCAGCCAACTTTGGATGGTGCAGCATTTACTACAAAAAAAACCCATCATAATAAGTGGACCTGCATGATTTAATCCTGTGTTGTTCGAGGGTCAACTGCATGTATAAAATGAAGATTCCATACACACTGTGGGAGTCTCAGAAGAAGTGGGGAGAAAAAAGGCCAGAAAGAATATCTGAAGAAATGATGGCTGGAAAACTTATAAATTTAACAAAAGACAGGATTCTATACATCAGAGAAGCTAGACAAACAAGTAGGATAAACTCAGTTAGCTACACAAAGACATGTTATCAAAAGGGTCAAAAGATGAAGACGAAGAGACTCTTGGAAGCAGAAGAGAGAAGAACCTCATCAGATACAAGGGGTCCCCAAAATATCATCAATTTCTCGCCAGGAATCTTAGAGGCTGGAAGGGCCACTGGCAGATGCATTCAAAGTGCTGAAAGAAAAACACTGTCAAGGAGAATTCTATATCCAGCAAAACTATCCCTCAAAAATCAGGGGAAAATGAAGACTCCTCAGATACACAAAAGCTTAGGAAGCTAAAGGAAGCTGGACAGTAACTCAGAGCCTTGTGAAGACATGAAGACCCCAGGAAAAGTGGCTGCAGAGACACTGAGAAGCTAGTGTCACCGTGATTTTGGTGGATAAAGCCACTTTCATTTTCTGCATCATTTAAAAGGCAAGTATGTGAGAAACCACTTATGACTCCAGGTGATTGGGCACACGATGTGTAAAGATGTCATCTGCGACACTGATAACAAGAAGAACTCTGCCGAAGTTAAATTGGTATAAATTCAATCAGATTATTATAACGCTAGGATGTTAAGTGTGATCCACATGGCATCCACCAAGAAAGTATCCACAGAACAGACACAAAGGAGCGAGGGGGAAAAGGTAAGGATTTGGTTCCAGCTCTGTTGGCCCTAGGTTGGCCACTTAACCTTTTGGAACCTTAATTTCTTCCTTGACAGTTAGTGTTAATACCACTTGCCCGACTAGGCCAGAGTCAGAGTGAGGGACACACGATGGAATATAATCGAAATGTTTAGTAAACTGGAACCTTCTGTAAAGAATCTGGGTGATTGTGAAGAATGCGCATTACGTGAACGGAGCTGTTCAGCTTGAACTGCATTCTGATGCCTGTGACACCTACGGCCAGCCCCCTCCATCGTCACCACATACGTAAAAGGGGGCGACAGGTAGCCACACCATTTTCTGCTCAAACAGTAGCATTTCCTGAGTGGAAAATATCCATGTTCTCAGTGAGTAAAGACACGTCAGTTTTCGGTTCTGGTTCCCTGCTGGCTTGCTGACTAGGACTGAGTGTTTTTACTGCTGTGGCCCCTGGTTCAGTCCCTGGTGAGGGAACTTTCACAACTTTTCTCAAGACAAGGCAAGAGAAAAGTCTGACCCACACACAATTCAGCTCTGTGGCTCTTGTGGCAGCAGCCCAGGAATCTGGACATCATTTGACAACACTTCTTAAAAGAAGATAGGTATCGCTGTGCCTCCTGTCCCAACCTCTGGCACAGCAGGTGGTGATGGAGGTCCCTCAGAACCGCCCTTTTCATCCTGGAATTACAGCGGCTGCAGTCAGCTCTCAGGTGACTCACTGGAAACGTGTTCCGTTAATACCGCTAAAGTTTGCAAATGATTAAAAACCCCAAACCTGCGCACATTCAGTGCCATCCCCGCGGCGGCGATGAGTCCGAGCACAGGGGGAAGCGGACATCGCCTGACCTCTGTGTGCCCCCGGGGCGCCCGTCATGTGGCGCACTTGGGAATCTCGCAGGACCCGTGCCACGGCCGGTGAACAAAGGCGTCGTGCGACCCGCGAAGCCCCTGAGCATAATGAAAACGGCTGTAAGCGACTCGGGGATTGGCCGCAAAACTAAACTATTTTAGTGACACCGATTTCATAGCACAAATAACCACTCCCCCCCCCCCGAGAGGGGCACCCCACGCTGAGGTCCCTGCTAAGAGAGGTGGGCACCAAAACCTTCCCCAGTGAAGAGGAGTAGTGGCTTCGGCACCTGTAAAAAGGACGCCAGTTCCCCTTTCACACCTGCGGACTCCCGCTGTCAAGGCAAGGACACCTGTGACCTGCTTGGCCTGAGTTCACACCTGAGTAGCCCGTGGTCGTCACAAGTTCACTCCAAACACGGAAGCCCAGCGGCAGGTTCACGCGCCAACAGCCACGTGTTGGAGGAATGAAGAAGAGAAGGGACAGCTGAGAAGCCGCGGGAGGGAGCCTTTCTTCCCAAGTGTAGACGAGCCAACGACCCTCTGATCTGCTGACTTCTGCGTGGGAGACAAGTGTGTTCAGCTCTTTCTGGCACGTTCAGAAATCTGATTGCTGACAACCAGACCTTGGCGTTGTCTGATTCTGATGTACAGTGGAACCGCTGCACCGCACGCAGGGCAGCTCGGAGACCAGGACACAGGGGCCCAGCCGGCAGTGCACATGCCCCGGGTGCCCATCTGCCCATCACTCCTGAAAATGAAGCCCCTGCACTCACAGCTGGAAACTCACGTGCCAAAAGTCTGGAGAGTTTAAAATCATTCCTCAAAAGCAGCTCCGCACACAGAAACGTGCTGGCTTTCTTTTGCCAACAGGGAAGCGGGTTTATCTCTTCCAGATCAGAATGAACCGGCAGCTACTCTGTGGGGCTTGTGCAACGGCTTCCTGGTCGGCTACGCAGGCAGGGCCACCCTGGGGGGGTCAGTGGGCGTCACAGGGCCCCTTCCCTCTAAACCACTGCAGGGGCCGCAGCGCCCTCGACCTGCAGGCAAAGCCCCGCTTCTGAGCCCAGAGGCCCCTCTGCCTGTGATCCAGGCGGCTCTGCGGGGGGGGGGGGGGTTCCCCCAAACTGCAAGGCCCGGAGCAGATGCCGGTTTCCTTCACATCAGTATTTCTGATGCAGACCCAAAGTCCTCGGCAAAGAGAAGGGAGGGTCCCAGAGGCAGGTGCCAGGAGAGCACGGCTCCCTGGCGTCCGAGCAAGACGTGCCCCCCGCCCGGGCCGCGGCTTTCGATGGAATCCAGAAAGCCTGGCCTGTACCTGCGGGTTACTCATCTGAGGAATGGCAGCTGCTGCGAGGGGCATCTCCAGGGCAAACCCCGCACGGGAAGCGGCCCAGGACACCCACGAGGTCTCCACACCCGGGGGCAGGGGCCACGGCTGGGGCTCCCAGCGCCTTCTCCGTGCCCCAGAGTTCCCGTAAACGGCTAATTCTCGGGTCAGGCTTCACTGTGGTCACAGGTGGTCTGTTCTAGAACAAATAACCAGAGGGCGGTTTTGAAAATCCCTTCAGAAATGTACCAAGTCTGTGAAAATGACCGTGTCCCCCGGAGCGAGCAAGGGCCGGCTGTGGAAGAGACACTCCTTAGAGGGGACTTTCCTCGGTGACTTCAGCCCCCAGGGCTGACAGGACAGGTCGTTTTGTCCTAAAGGGCCTCTCAGGCACGCAGGACCAGCGGTGCCTGGCCTGGGGCACGGAGGCACCGAGGTGGGAGGGCAGCCCCAGTGGAAGCTCGTCCCAGGAGCCGCAGAAGCCAAGAGAAGGTTGTAAAGACCTTACAAGGTGAAATCTAAATCCCGAGGCCCCACAGAAACAAGTCCCTTTTCGCAGTTTTCTTCCTCAACCCCATTCCTGGGGGACAAGGCGCAACGTGCTGAAACGGCAGGTGACTTGAGAGCAAACGTTTACGCTCCGTGCGGTCTGCGCACGCCCCGCACACGCGGGCTGACCTGGCTCCCCAGCAAAGTGGAAAACCATAACCTGGGCTGTCTGCAAAGCCGTTTTCAGACGGAAGGGCAGAAGAATCTTCATTATTCCAGAGGAAGGTAATTTATGGAGGCAGACGTTAACACAAGCCCGGGCTGCTCATTAAGTAAAAGCAAATTAAGAAGTGGCTGGTTTGCTTTCCCGGACTTCTGGCCGCTGCCTAAATGGGACAGATGCTCTTCTTGAAATCCCAACGTGCGCGTCCTTCAGCCTCAGCGTTCCTGGCCGTGGAAAAACGAAGACGCGTTTACACAAACACAGCAGATCACCAAGGCGGGGCTTTGGGCTTAGCTAAAACATACTAAGAATTTAAAGACATTATTGAGGGTTAATATTTTAAAATCTAGGAGTTAAAATTGAAAAGGGAAAAGTTACTGATTTGCAGGTTAAAATGTCTGGCATGCTTTGACATTCAGCGAGCTGACGTTTAATTTCATCAAGTTCAGGAAAATGAAAGATCCTGTGTGGGGTTTCCTGAAGGCCCATGAAGGCCAAAACACGTTTCCGTCTAAATGAGATTCCATTTAAAATGTTTGCGGTCGTGGGAAAAAACACTGGGCTATTTCAAGATCCTTGTTTCCATCGGGCGGGAGGGCCGGGCCAGGCGCTGCCCTTCCCGAGCGCGGGGCCGAGGGCTGGCCGGCGGCGGCGGGCGCTGCGTCTCTGCCGGTGGCTCGGGTCAGGTCCACCTTCTCCCGGCGCGGGACCTGGTGTGGACGGTCAGCAACTCCCTCTCCCGCCAAATGACACAGCACATGGACCCTCTGTCTACGGGCTTCCTTGAGGCCTGGGTTTTAGCACACCCCTGGCGAGCAGGGCCGGCCCCGCCCTGATGGAGAGTGGCCGCGGCCGCTTCCCACCCAGCTGTGCCACACGCGCGGCTCCCGAGCGACCCTTATCTCCCTTATCTCCTGGGCTCCTACGCACACGTGGTTAAAATCTCAGAGCTCAACAAGGCACAGCCTGAACCCTCTGTGTCCTGACAGCGGCCGCCCAGCCAGGCAGCCG
Organism: Catagonus wagneri; assembly: GCA_004024745.2. Taxonomy (NCBI): domain Eukaryota; kingdom Metazoa; phylum Chordata; class Mammalia; order Artiodactyla; family Tayassuidae; genus Catagonus; species Catagonus wagneri. Next base: position 873,402 of record PVHT021183522.1, on the reverse strand, counting down.
TAGGCACGTCCTTGTCCTCGACTGCTTGTCCCGACGACACTGCACACGCTGTTCTGACCCCGCGCCCTCCTCCAGGCGCAGCGCTGAGCCGTTTCCGTCTCACGGCCGACGTCCTTCGCCCTTTTGTACAGTGGCGGCCAACCCCGTGCCAGATGCATCATGGTCCATTTAACAGTTTTAGTTTAGACACGAGGCTGTAGCTCCCCCCACCCTGCTCCCTAAAGAAAGATGGATTTTTAGATCTTGCATCACTTGCTCTGTGGCTCTAACTAGGTATATTGATCACTTGGGTTTAATTCTTCTGGTCCTTGAACTCGATCCCCAAATCAAAGTCCACCAGTGACCCACAGTGAACAACACTATAGATTCTATTTTTAATTTTACTATTTCAGCGGGTGTTTGCAAGGGAACTATTGCTATAGGTCTAACCCTAGGCACCCGCGAGGTGTCGGGTGGGGGCGGGGTCAGTCCTCAAACATCCCCCGCGCGCCTCAGGGGCTTCTAACGCCCGACAGAGAGACGGGCCCTGGAGGCGGCTCCGAGGGGTGCAGAGCCGAACACGAGCACCGGCCAAGGCCAGTCGCACGAGTGCCGCTGTTTCCCCCTAAGTCGGTAAAACGTCTTTTAAAATTGTTTAAGGCAGCAGGTGTTTTAGTCGGAAACCCCTGGGTTCAAGTGTAGACCGCAGGCGACACCCGCAGGACCTGGGGCAGCTTCCCTGCAGCTTGTCCGGGCCTGACTCTGCGAACAGGACGGAGTCTGCACCCGCTGTGGGGCCGGGCCATGCTCAGGGACTCCGCTCGAGCTGACGCCCCCGGGGGACAAAGCCCTCCCTGGCCTCCGGGGGAGACACGGCCCACACTGGACAGAGCAGGAGGCGGAGGGGACAGGGGCAGGAGGGCACAGAGCCCGGTCTCCCCCGGGTGGGGACACAGTCGGGAAGGGCTGCTGGTGCCAGGACGCGGGGCCGGAACAGCCACGTCCACCCCTCCCCGGCTGCCGGAGCGCTGTCTTTTAAAACATATTTTTTGATTCCCTAGTGTCTTATCTCTGACAGATGCAAGTCTGCTGTTGTCACCAAAAAGAGAAGGAGAAAAAGCACCTAGTCCCGAACCCAGCTTGTGACCAGGGCGTTCCGCAGAGACCAAGGCGGGGGCTCAGGCGTCGCCGGCGACCGAGCAACGGGTCCGCTGCGGACTGAACTCAGAGAGGCGTCCGCCCCGCTCGCTCCAGTGTGTGCTGGTGGCTAACACGCCCGCCAGCGCTTCCGCCACCGAGGAAAGGCCCTTCAATGTTTTGCAGAATCTGAAAAAGCATCCGGAGAGCGCGGCTGGGTGCCTCCCGACAAAGCGCCTTGCTCGAGCGGAGTGAAACCTACTGGCCACCTCAGCGTGCCCCAAGTATCCTTAATATGGAAAGAGCCCATAAAAGGGAGATTTCGGTAAAAGTGGTCAACGCAGAGGTCACGTGACCCTGTGTTTCCTCTCGAATTTTGTCAAGTTCTCCCTCCTCTTATAAAATCCTGTGGACGTTTGCAAATCCCTTTCTTCTGCAGCCAAGCTCTCTCAGCAAAGACGACACCTGAGTTACATAAATCTCTGTCATAAAGTTACATTTCTGTGCAGAGCGAGGCTTGTCAGGAAAAAGTAATGAAGAAGAATGGCTGGGACAGAGGGACCTAATGGCATCCAGCTGCTGCTCTAGGCTGCTGCCTGATAAGACTTTGTTCTAAGTTCACAACGAAGACAGTTTGGGCAAAGGCTAAAAACTCATATACAGGAAGTGCAAGTCTTTATATTTCATTTGTTCAATTTCCGCTAACTTTTGCCGTTACGTTCATACGAGGCTTAATTTTCAGAATGTTCAAACGTGTCACCATAAGACTTTAGAAATACAATTTAAATCGAATCCAAAGCGCAGAAATCCTGCCCCTTGGGGAAAAGACACTCCAGCTATCTGGGCTCGCCACACGTTTGGACGGTAAGATAAACCCGAGAAAGCACAGTGTTTAGTGTTTACGTCTTAGGTCCTATTGCGGCGATTTTTCTGCACTTGCAGAAGGGCGGGGTGGGTGGGAGAGGAGAGACTGCGCTTTCCCAAGGGGGGGCACTGCCTCTTCCTCTTCGGGTCAGACCGCATCTCTGAAGGATGCTGAAGCCCAAGCAAAGCGCACTTTATGAAGGGTCCCGGTGCCAATACGGCAAAAGCGGCGTCAGGAGGTGCTGATGGGTCAGGCCCGAGCCCAGCACAGCGGCCCGAGCCCCGCGGGCAGGGAGGCGGCGTGACGCAGCCCTGCCTGCGGGGGAGGCAGGGGGAAGCCCTCCGTGGGAGCGAAGCAATTAGAGCTCTGAAGACAGAGCCTCGGACGGGCGACGCCGCCTGCACTTCCTGCCGAGGGAGCCAAAGAGGGAGACGCAGGCGGGACGTTCTCTCGGGCTCGTGAGACCCTCCTGCGGGGCGCTCCCCGCGGTGGAAGGAAGAGTGGGCGCCTTCCCTCAGGTCCGGACAGGGTCTGCAGCCCGGGCCCGGCGCCCGGGGGAGGCGGCGCGCGGAGGCCCGGGCCCGGGGCACTGGCCGCACAGAGCCAGCCGCGCCAGGGCAGAGGGCAGCAAGGCGGGGCAGGCAACTGTGCGGAGGCCTTTCTGCCGTGGGTGCAAACCTCCCAGAAGCTAAGTCACGGGGGCTCTCCTCCTCCTGCTCCTCCGAGCGGGCGGGCGAGCGAGAAGCTTCCAGATACAGGAAAAGCCAATAAACACAGGGAGGGGCTCTGTCCGCCAACATCTCACATTACAGACTCGCAAGCTAATTACTCCGAGCCAGACGTATTAAAACGTCCCCTCCAACTCAGTGAACACAGAATCCAGAGGGAGCCCGGCTCCAGGCTGAGATGCGGTTCTGCATTTAAAAGTCTAATTAAGGCGAATCCTGTTTGCCTGTCAGTCTCTCAAACACTAGCATCATTGAAATTACTCCTAACGACTTAATTGATTTAACCAATACCTCAAGTAAAGATTAGCCAGTAATTAGTTCAGCCTGCAGAAGCCGGAGTGCTAGGCAAGAGCAGGTTTCCACAGTGGCTCTGGCCGGCATGTTTGGTTGTTTTCCTGCGTGCGTTTATCTCTGGGAAACTTGGGGTTAGACGACCAAGACCCACCAATGTAAGTCCGCACCGAGAAGCGCCCAGACCTGGCGTGGGGCGGGGCTCCCTCCCTGCTCTTCCCCGTGGGCTTCGTCCTGGAGGGAGATGGGCGGCCGCGTCAGTGACTCACCCTGGGAGCCGCGCTCCAAGTGCCATTTACTTAATGGGGCCTGTAAACCACCTAAGGTGGAGTAATCTCCGGATCGGCACGGAAACACGGCTATTAAAGCCCTGCGAGCGCGCTGTCTGCTCAGCGCTCACGCACGCGGCTCCCCGTGAGCATCTTCTCCCCGAGGCGGGGCCTCGACAGCGGCGTCCGCGGACCCGCCCGTGGAGAAGCTGAGCAGAAGGACAACGTCCGGCACCCTGGCACGCCGGCGCGCGGCGAGGGGGGCCTCCCGTCCCCTGCTTTCCCCTCTGCCGTACTGGTCTGGAAATGAGTTCATCCAGTTCCATCGCCGGCTATCACGCCGGCTGGTGATTAATAATCACAGAAAGAAAATTTCAGCTCAGGAAAAAAAATGGGCATGTTCTTTGAGTACAGCTGTTATAGGACATTCGTTTTCAAACCAAAAATGAGCCGGGGACCCAGGGACACACGCCTCTTTAATCCTTACCCTGGACTCGGGACCGGATGCTGCTTCTGCGGGCACCTGCGCCCTCGACTGCTGGGTTTGCCCCGTACGGTCGACAACCAGCACGATCCCTAACCTCTGCAAGGTGGTAATCCTGGATCGCTTGTTAGCTGTCAAACCGACTTCCCTCTGCTGAAATATACCCTGGATTTAATTAGCCGTCATCCTTGATACTTTATGGAGCCGAGCCCAAGCGCCGTGGCTTTGACATTTAACCCCTGACCCTCAAATATTTACCAGCTTTTAAACTCCTTGTGTACGATTATCCCTCAAGTCTATCTCAGATCCATCACCCCGACCGTGCGAGTCAGTGCCAAGTCAGGGGCCCTGCTCCCACCGCCGGTGTAACTTTCATCCTGAAACTGGAGAGAAAACCACGTTCGGCCCCGTGGTCTGCGGGGTGCGGCGGAAAGCACTCGTGCGAGAAGCTACCTGCGCAGAGAGCCACCAGCCCCTGACCACCGGGCCCACGGCCTGGGTGGGGACGTCCCGCCTGAGAGCCCGCTTCATTTTAGCTCGCAGTCACGGGGTGCTCCGGGGCTGCTCACGGGCCCGGCGTCGCCGTTACTGCAACACGACGTGGGAAGCGTATTTTCAAACCCCTCCCAAGTTCCCAGGCGGCGACATCTGGACGGAGGCCTCCTTTAAGAGTTCCAACAGCAGCTCTTTACAGAACAAGCGGTCTCAGGACATCAGACCTTCAGAAACTGGGGAGGAAAAGCCCTGGCAGTGGCTGCCATTCGCGGAGCCGTCTTGGGGTTGCAGGGCACAGCCAGGCGCCCCTTGGGGAGTGACAGCCCCGCCTCTCTCCCTGCCCGGGCACCGTGGGCCTGGCACCTCGCAGGTCCCCAGTAACCTTCCGAGTGGGCAGCGAATCCAGCCTCAGCAGGCAATCGTGCTGACGTCAGCCAGGTCTGTGACAAAAACACGGGGCACAGACCCTCGGCCATGCCCACTGGGGCCACAGGCGTGGGTGCGGCCCCTGGGGAGCCCGCCTGCTGAGTCCAGCCAGCTTCTGGCCACTTTAAGAAACCAGAGCCTGGGTCAGCTGCTCGGAGGAAACTGCATGGAGCCCTGGGCGCCGATGTCTGGCTGCCCCCGAGGCTGTTGTCCGAGGGGCTGACGCAGGCAGACGACCGCAACCCCACTGCGTGGCCATCGGCGTCGCCCCAGTGATGGAGGTCGGGGGGTCAGACGCCTTGGCGGCACTTTGGTTCTTCGGGGTCTGGCAGCCACCTCGCCGGGTGGGGTGACCGTGGCGCAATCACGCTGCCCCACCAGCATCGTCCAGAATTAGGTAGGTACCCGCGGCCTGAGAGCCACAAGCCCCGCAGCTCCCCACCTCCCCAGGCGACAGGCGTCAACGGCAGACACTCTCGGCATCAGAGTTGAACAAGGTCTGTGTTTCAAATTCTCTGGAATTTTGTTCAGGTCTTGTTAACTGAGGTTCCAGAGACGCAAGGTCCCAGGTGGCAGAAGCCCATGGCCGGTGTCGGGGCTGGGCCTGGGGGGCCCGGGAGCTGCGGGCTCGGCACCGGGCCCCCAGCCCGGCTCTGGAACAGCCTCCGCGTTTCCAGGCCTCCCTGATTCTCGGGCTGGTCTTAGGCCAGAGGTGAACTTTGGGCAGGGAGGAGCTGCCGAAGCATATTTCAGTCACTCGTAAGAAATGCAACGCTGGAAAATGCGCTCTCACAGCAAAATGAACCTGGGAACCCAAGAGAGTCACAAGTAGCCGATGACCAAATAGCCGGCTTTTGCCTGCGTGTGCTCCAGTGTGCGGGGGTGGGTGTGCATGTGCGAGTGTGCGCTCGTGTGCGCGAGCGCTCCAGGGCATGCGCGTGGGCATGTGCGTGCGTGTGCATGCATGTGTGTTTGTGTGCATGAGGCTCACGCTGCAAGGAGTGACACTGACCCGAGGGCCCGTGGAGGCCGGGGACCTGGGACCTGGCCCCTGTCTCCTCACTCCGCTCCCACTGGCCCCCCACCTCGGGAGTCTTCCTCCAAGGTCGCGTCCTCCCAGTCCCCCCATTGTGGTCTCGGCCCAGAACCCCCCTCGGGGGGGGCGGGGACACCCTGGGTTCAGAGTGGCACTCGGGCCGCTGGTGCCTCGCCTGTCCCTTCCTCGGTCACCTCGTGGCGCTTGCCCTCTCCTGCAGGCCCGTCTGGTTCCCTCGCTCTGTCCCGTAACCTCTGACTCTACTTATTCCACGAGACTCGGCACAAAGGACCCTCCTCCAGGAAGTCCTCCGGGTGGTGACGACCCGCCGCCTCCCGTCCTGAGAAGCCCAGTGCAGACCGAGCGCTCACCGCACCGCGTGCCCAGGGAGCTGCCGCTCGTCACCGACCAGCAAAGGCCCTGGAGCAGGCGGCCCGACGACAAAGCCAGCGGGCGGGGTGAGGTCCTGGGGGCGCTGGGAAAGCTGGGGGCACCCCGCCTCTCTTCTGGGCACCTGGCCCACAGCCCCACCGCCCCACAGGGAGCAGCCGGGGAGGACGGCGACGTGGGGACGGGGGGTGCTGGGCCCTGACACCTCCGGACGTCAGGTAGTGCATGACAGCGTATTTCCAGCTTCACCTTTTCTGTCACTTGAAGCTAAAAATATCCTAATTTGGGGACAGGGTCAGGGCGGGAGGAGACAAGCTGCCTGAGGTCCCGGCCTCCAAGACTGCCAGGAACCCTGGGCTCAAGCAGAGTGTCTGAGCGAGGACCCCCCACCATGCACGGCCGGCTCTGCCTGGGTGGCAGTCGACGGGCGGCGCGGATCAGAGCCACAGGCCAGTGTGACAGCACCACTGCCCAGCCCAGTGGGTGGCCCTCGGGGTGACCAGGCGCGGCCCTGGCAGGCGGGTCTGATTGTGCGAAGCCGTCTGTGACCGCCTGGGGGTGGAGGGCCGCCCCTGGCCCCCCTGCGTCTCCCGACCCCACAAAAGAGCCCGCCTCACGGAACAGGTAAAGCCACAGCAACCAGGACCCTCCAACTCAAGGACTCTGCTGTGACGCCCGCCAGTGCAGCCCCCAGCCCCGACAGTGGGCAGGTGGGGTGCCCTGTGCTCTGCCGTCCAGGCGCCAGTGAGCGGCGACGCCGGCTTTCTGCCCAGAGCGCACATCGGGTCTGTCTTGCCCGCTCACAGGACACCTGCGGCCTTGACCGATCACCGCTGGGCCTGGACACTCACGCTGGGCCTGGACTGCTGCTAAGGCCTCAGGATGGCGCTGCTCCAGGCCGCTCGGGCGGCTAAAATACCAGGAAAGAAGCTAAAAACAAAAACCAAACAAAACCACCAGGCAGACAAACCACCACCAACCACCAGCTCCGTGCGGAACGAGCCATTCCCCCGCGTGTGCCGGAGAAAGGGCGCGCGCGCCTTTCCTCCCCTGCCGTCTTGATCCCAGAATGGGTCACCCTCAGATCGGATGCTGGGCGCCTCGTGCTCAGGCCCGGGTGCTTGGGGCGTCCGGCGGTCCCGCCGCTGTGCTGGGCCTTAAACGCGCTTCTCGTTACGACAAACTCTCTCAAACGCTTTTCACCTATTTCAGGATTCAACATAAAACCCTTATCATACCATGCTTTTTGCATTTAACCTGACTTTTAAACTTAAAAATACTTGCCATATATCTTTACGTTTAGTTTGGAATTTCCTAAAGCCAATGACAAATAATCTTCCTCATCCGATGAGATCTTTCAAAATTTTGTACCAAGAAGTGTAACTACCCACGTCTTTCTCTGTTTTTGGAGAGACCGGCCGTGTTGTGTTTGTTGCTGTAGTTTAGAGCATTTTGGGCGGCAACACGGCAGAGGCAGTGAACGTGCAAGTGGCCCCAAATGGATGTGCCCAGCAGGTTTGGGGAGAATTGCTGCACGAATGCACATTTCAAAATAACCTTCGGCCTGAGTCCAAATACGTACTTTTCAATAAGCAGGTTAACTTCCGTCTCAGGTAATTTCGTGTAAGTAGAAGAAACGACCACAGAGGACTGCATTTGTCACCTCCTCATGTGAACGGACAGGGCCTGGGCCGGGGGTGAGCCTGGAAGGGCGGCCTAGGATTCCGGGCCTGCCAAGCGCTGCCAGACCTCCACGCGTTCAAACCCCGCTCCTCACTGTCAGTCTCATGTTCTGACCGGGGGGCAATGGGACACTCGTCACCGGTGAAAGGTGGAAGCATTTGAAGTGACAGCAAGACAAATCGTGCTCACGTCGCGCGGCATTTCCCATCGGCTACGGGGTAATCGGTCAACGCCACCATCTGCCTCCAGTCATTTCTCTCTTATTCGCAAGGCCGCTGCACCCAGCACCGCTTTACTGCGGTTCACAGACACGGTGTTTTTCCCAGCTGAAGGTTTATGGCGACGTGTGTTGTTAGATGACGATCAGCAGTTTTTAGCAATAAAGTCTGTTTTAATGAAGGCATGCACTTTTTTTTAGAAGTAACGCTGCCACACGTAGCGCGCCACTCGGTGTAAACACAACCCCAGACGCCCTGGGAACCCGAAATAGTCACGTGCTTCATTTGCTTTCTTGCAGCCTTGGCCTTCCTGCGGTGGCCTGGGTCGGAACCCGCAGGTCTCCGAGGTTTGTCTGTGTTAAAAATAAACCAAGTGGCTTGCACCGTGTCACAGGCTGAGTCAACAGCCGAAGCACGGTAAACCGCATATTCGAGACTGAATCCACGCCGGCAGCGGGAGCCTAGTGCACCCAGGGACAGGTCGCCGTGACGAATGCGGACACACACAAAGACACAGCACATGCACACGCGTGAACGCCGCTCACAGGAGACGCACAGGGACACCGGCCGTGCAGGACGGGGCCCCTCACCGCTCACAAACGTGGACCGAATATTCTAGCTCAGCTCAGACCCCAGACAACTCTCCTGACGCGAGTGTGTCCCAGGGGCGCCTCGACGCCCTCGCCGCGCACGGGGCGGGACGCGTCGTGGGCACCGTGAGGCCAGGGAGGGCACCGGCCCGGCCTCCTTCTCAGGGCTTCTGGTGGCTTCTCAGCTCCGAAATTCTCAAAACCCACGAAGGGAAACACGACTCACTGCCCCCACCGACAGCGAACCGCAGCCGTCGGAAGGCGTGAGGCAGAGCCCTCGCTCCAGAGCGGGTGGGCACACGGCAGCCTCGGCTCTGGGGGGGCGGGGCCGGGAAGGCACGGGGTCCCGGGGCCCCAGGAGCCCCCCAGCCCTCGGCGTCCAGGACAACGGCCTCAGCCTCCCCCGGTGAACTGCTTCACCTGCAGCCTGTGTTCTGGCAAACTCAACCGGCCAGGGCAGGCGCAGGTGAGAGCTGGAGCCGCGTGGGGGCCGCCCTGCTGCAGAGTACGGCCCGGGGCGTGTCTGTCCACATCTTCCTGAATTTAGAGCATTTATAACCGTTATCTTTCAGGATGCGGCAGACCAGCCACGATCCCAGAGGCAAAAACTCGGGCAAAACAAATGACTGTGGTGGGAAAGGCTCTTCTCGGGGAAAAAACGCGCTGACATCATTCCCGACTCTCCAGGCATGTTTAACAGGCGTTTAACAGAGGTCTTTTATTGGCAGGAGAGCAAGCGTTCCTGAAGAAATAAGATGACGGTGGCAGCGAGGACACTGCCACTCTCAGCAACGCTCACCCATCCAGTCTGTCTCGGGTGTTCGTTTTTTTCTTTCCTTTTTAGGGCTGCGTCTACATTATATGGAGGTTCCCAGGCCAGGGGTCTAACAGGAGCTGTAGCCGCCGGCCTTCGCCACAGCCACAGCAACGCGGGATCCGAGCCACGTCTGCGATCTACACCACAGCTCACGGCAACACCGGATCCTTAAACCACTGAGCGATGCCAGGGATCGAACCCGCAACCTCATGGTTCCTACTCGGATTTGTTAACCGCCGTGCCACGATGGGAACTCCCTGCCTCGGGTTTTTAGTGCCTCACCTGTGACGGGCCCTGGGACTAAGTCTGGTTCTCTTCGCATCCCCAGGCCTCGGATATTGCTCTGCCCTAAACGAAGCAGAGGTCATCACTGTGCTTGAGCCAGGCCTGAGAGGCCGGCGTGCATGGACGACACAGCTGGACAGGGCCAGGCCCGGGGAGGGGCGGGGCCGGCAGGAGACCGCGAGTGGAAGGGGCGTGCGCGTGGCCGCCGAGTGGAGCAGAGGAGTCGAGGGGGGCCGGGGGCCAGCGGGGCTGGGGAGGAACGTCGAGACGGTGCCTCGAGCGGGCCGTCTGGAGCCCCGAGGGCGTGCGGTGGCAGCCCCGGCTCCGCCCTCTACATGCCGGTCACAGCGGTCAGGACCATGTCCAGACTCTGCCAAATGGCCCCAGGGTCGGTCAGCGCTGCCCGAGGGCCGCGGCCCCGGACCTGTGCGTGCAGGGCCTTGCAGTGAGTGAGTCGCTTGCTGGCTGGGTTCAGAGCTCAGCACCTTCCTGGGGCGCCTCCTGGATGGACGAGACCTCCTGCCCGCACTGGAGGCTGTGCTGGAGGCGGACACGAGCGTGTAAACAAACGCAGAGAGGCTGTCCTTTGAGGCCCAGTGTGGTCCTGGGTGCGCATGAGCGAAGGCCGCGGACGGCGAGGCCGTTCAGGCAGCCGCGGCCCCAGAGCCGGTGAGTGCCTCGCATGGCGGAGCGGCCGGCCGCGACGACCGTCCTTGGAGCAGATGAGCAGGCAGAGGTGAGTAGTGTCGCCTCTTTTCCGCTCCAGGCGCAGAGGGTTTGCTGCTTTGCAGATGCGCATGAAACGTGAAGCCTTCTTGTTTGCAGTAACGTGTGAGCACAAGGTACATGTTCTCAGGTTACATGCAACGAGGTCGCTTTGCCACTGAAAAAACAAATCCTAGAATTGCTGTGGCTGTGGACGTCCCCTGAATTTGCCTCTCTGAAGTCGCCGTGACAACCTCCCGGTTCTGAATGGTGAAGCTGAGAAGGGCCCTGTCAGTCCGGAGGGCCTCAGGCCGGTGGAGGTCTCCGTCTGTGAAGCTGGAACGGTCACGACACGGTTTTGCAATCCCTTCTCTCTGCCTAACAAAGAACTTTTCAAAATCCTTTCGTGGAGCCAGAAGTGCTCAGAAAAAGTAGGGTGTTCTTTGCAAAATATGTAGTCGGTTTTTCACAACCAGGAAGTTCCTCTTAAAGAGCTTTTGTACCTGAAGACCTTTGTGTACGTAAAGCACGGCTCGTGTCCCTGCATCCCGTCCCTACGTCCCCATGGAGGACACCGGGGCCATCCCGCCTCCCCCGGTGCATTTTCCTCCTTCCTAATTGTCCCCATTCAAGAGCTCCAGGCCCTTCTGCGGCAAATAAAGGCCTAAACTGGCAACAAACCCCTGGCAAACTTCTGGGGGGTTCCATCCCCGTACACCCAGACTGGGCTACAAGTGGGACGCTTGCTGGTTCCGCTTCGGTGTCTAACACGAGCGTGCGGGTCCTGAGAACGCCCTCGCGGGGGATGCAGGCAAGGAGGCCCCTCCACAGGGATGCAGCCCCAGCTCCGCCTTCCACCCCTCGGTCGGTTTTCAATTAAGTGACGATGCAACCGGCCGGGCTCAGCGCGTTGGAGGAGTCGCCCGTAACCCCCAGTGCACCTGTTAATTTTGCCTCTGGGTAAACAGTTGAAAACTCCTCAGCTATTTCCTTAAATTGGGTGGAAACAAAGAAACATGAGATTAAAAAAAATGTCTGGATTAGGGAATTGGAGATGCATTAATTTAAAAAGGGAACAGGGTCAAACCAGGGGCTCCAAGGCTAATAAGTACAGAGCGCACAGCAGGTTAAGAGTTCACTTAATTTACCCTCGATCTATTCCAGACGCGGCCAATGAGGCCTTATTGGATCCAGACCCGCAGCGGCTTCCTCGGACCAACCTCCCGCCAGCGCCCCCCCCCCACGCCACTGCCCCGGCTGCTGGCGGGGAGGGCTTCCTCTGCTGGCAGCCCCCTGACTTTTGTTCTCCGAGCTGCGCCCTCGCCTCCCCGCTCGGCTGTGGGAATCAGGCAGAACCACCGCCATGCAAACCGCAGAACACCCAGGTTGATCCGCCTGGCCGGGGTTTCCAGTGCTTTATTACACGGAAGGCCGGTCCCGAGGTAAGAGACCATGCCCAGCGGCATCGAGCCGTCCGTCCATCCATCCGTCCATCGGGCTGGGGACGAGGTGAGGGGCGTGGGGAGTCACTGGAGGGGCTGTGCGAGGAGGTGCCTGCCACCAAACACTCTCTCACTCGTTAGACTTGGCGGAAAAGAAGAAGAAAGGGACCCAAGACGACCCAGTGAAGGAAGGCATTTGGAAAACATGCGTTTGTCCCAAGCTGGGCGCGGGCTGAGCACCTCGCTGGAATTGAGACGGTCTTCTCACCTTCTAATTGTTATTAATGTGGAGAGTTATAAGACGGAGAAAAATATATATATTTTACTGCAAAAGGAAATCAGTTTGAGGTGTTTGCTGATGTCATGTGAACATTTAAATGCAGTTGGTGAACAATAATATAATACGATACTCACATTAAAGGGGTTTACTGGAAATAACAGACTTTATTAAAGTTAGGGGCTTCAGGGCAGGAATTCGCTTCTCGCCTGTGGATCCCGACTGCTGGGAAACGCGCGCGGAGCGGCCGACCCACAGGCAGGACAGGGCCCAGGCTTAACGGGGAAGGCGCTGGTGGGGCCACAGCACAGCCAACGGCTCCCCCACCCCGGCGCCTACCCCTAAACAGCACACCTTTAAAGGCAAGCGTCCAGGAGGAGAAGGGCTGGGCTGGGGCCCACCCCCCGCAACACGGAAGGCCTGAATGACAGCCCGAGTGACGGGACGGTCAGGTCTGCGGGCAAGCAGCTCCCAGCCGCAGGCCCCCCTTCTGTTTCTCATTCAGAACAAGCACCTTTTACTTGGAGAGACGAATGCTTTCAAATGAGGAAAAAGCGCTAGGCCACTGGCAACCCCACCGAGCACGCGGCCACACACATGTGCCACCCGCCGTGTGTCTGCAACGGACCACGGGGCTGTCCCCGGCCTCGCGGGCAGCTGCACTGACTGCTCCACGCGGAAGGGCCCTGGAGCCGCGGCTCCCGCTCTTCTGAGGCCCAAGGACGAGCGGGTCGCAGCAGCAGCAGCTCACGAAGACCTGGGGTCTGCCGGCCCCGGGGGAAGGAAGGCTGGGCCCAACGGGCAGTGCGCGCCCAGAACTTAAGGTCAGACAACAGGTTCAACTTGCCGGGCTCCTTTAGGTCAAATCTTCCAAGAAGGTTTTCTATAACAATAACAATGTTTTTACAATGAGGTACCACCTCGCACCAGTCAGAATGGCCATCAGGAAAAAGCTACAAACAGCAAATGCCGGAGAAGGTGTGGAGAAAAACCCCTCGTACACTGTTGGTGGGAATGTAAACCAGTGCAGCCACTCTGGGGAACAGTACGGGGGCTCCTGAGAAAACTAAAAACTGCGGCCAGAAGATCCAGCAAGTCCTCCTGGGCTTCTCTCCTGAAAAGAAATCACAACTCCAAAGATCCAGGCACCCTATGTTCACAGCAGCACTACTCACAGCCTGGTATTCCAAGACATGGAAACAGCATGAGAGGCCATCGACGGATGAACGGATTAGGAAGATATGGTGTATATACACAGTGGAATATTACTCAGCCATAAAAAGAACAAAAAATACCGTCTGCAGCAACGTGGATGTGACCAGAGACTCTCATACTGAGTGAGGTCAAGTGAGAAAGAGAAAGACAGATACCAGATGATGTCACTTACATGTGGAATCTAAAATATAGCACAAATGAACCTGTTTACAAAACAGAAACAGACTCACAGACGTGGAGAACAGACTTGGCGTTGCCGGGGCGGGCGGTGGGCTGGGGGAGGGGAGGGTGGGGAGCTCGTCCATGAAGGGAGCTCGGTCCAATATTCCATGATTAACCATGACGGAAAAGAAGATGAAAAAGAAGATATGTGTGTAACTGAATCACTTTGCTGTATAGCAGAAATTAATACAATGTTGTAAACTGACTGTATTTCAACAAACTTTTTGTTTACAGTTTCTACCTAATGAGCAGAAACTCAGACACGGAAGAAGCCTGCTCTAGACTTGGGATGCATTTGCTGCTTCATGGTCTGCAGAAAACCAGCTCCAAAGCAGCAGTTCACTGCTTATCTCCACAAGCTTCAAAGGATGCTTTTCCTTGTAATTCATATTTTGATGACGTTGCATTTTCACTTTCTTCTCTTGACTTTCCTTATCTGCGACCCTCCACCTTTCTTCCGTCCCCGGGACGGCAGAAGGAGGGCCGCGGGCTGGCAGCCTGCCCACCGCCCAGCAAACGCCCTCACCTCCGTCCTGCTGGAAGCGGGGAGACGCAGGCGCGCCTCGCTGGGGCCCCTGCGCTTCCAAGCGCTCACAGGAAACTTCTGAGACATGCTCAAGACGTGCGACGCCGCCACACCAAGCACAGAGCCGTGTCTGTCTGGAGATCACACAGGCGGGGACAGGGTTGTGCGGGTCCGTCCCTGCCCACTCAGAGCTGGAGGCCAGGCCGCCAGCAGACGAGGCTGTGAGGGTGACTCAGGGAGCGGATCAGCTCATACCGGGCTCTCGCTCCAGCGGTTCAAGACTCGCTGGGCCAGCCTGGGAGAAGGAACCGGAAGGCACGGCCATCGGCGTGATTTCCACGCGGTGAGATGCACAAATCCCACATGGATCAGCCTGACTTAGTCATCCTAGAAAATCCCTGGGGCTGAATGAGTGAGTCAGGCGCGTAAGGTGTATTTAGTGTTGGCTCTGCTATCGGGGCCTGCCCCCGCTACCGCCCCGGCCCGCAGCACCGTTCAGAGGCGGACAACGCCACCGCTGTTTCCAGAACACAGACACGGTCAAGACAGGCATGACATATGATGCCGCTGGAAGCAGGGCCGCTAAGGCAGTGTCAGCATTTCCATTAGAAAAATCTCTTCGCAAACATTAATATCTCAGTTGTAAAAATTCACACTCGCGTGAAATTTGGTAGCAGAGACAACCGCATTCTGTAAAACTGGAAAAGGCACGTGTTGCAAAGTCACAGGTGTCAAGTACACGGATTCCTCCTGTACAGACACGGTGAGAAAACAGCGGGACGGCGGGTGGTGCCTGCGCGGGGCGAGGCCTCCGCCGCGGCGGTGACGGGCACCCCGGCGGCTCCACTTCAGAGGTTAAGGGCCAGGAGGCCACATGCCGAACCGGGACTTCAGTCTTAAAAACTCGGACTCTGTCGCCGTAGGAACCGAAACCCAGGAAGACTCATGACACTTTTCCTCCGGCAACACCGCCCACCCGGGGGAAGGCTGGGGCCCGCCCGGGGCGGGGTGTCCCCAGGACCTGCGGTGACGCCGGGGACATCTGTGGGTGACGCCCGGGGGGGTGCTCCTGGGACCGGAGCAGGTGCTGCCGCACAGGACGGGCTGAACGACGGCCCAGACCTCGGCGGGGTGGGGCCAGGGGACCGGGACCACGAACCCCCTTTCCGGGTCCCGACACACTCACGTGTTTTTTCATCCATTCAGTGGAGAGAAGACACTTCAAGACCCCAGACCGATTACGGGGATGCGTCCCTTTATCACACTTTCTTATTAAGGGCCCTTTTTTCAAAGCACAGAGACAAATCAGAGGAAAGACAGACGAGGAAGGCGGGAAGGCCGGGCCCTGGGCTCGGCCCCGAGGCCGGCGGAGGCTGCATCAGAGGCAGAGGAGGCACATTTGGGGCTTGAAAACCCGGCCCTTTGGAGGAAAACCCTTCCACTGGACCTCGTCAGCATCCGCGACACACACACAGCGGACGCCCACCGCCCACCGTCAGTCAGTCAGCCCCAGCCCTCGTGTCAGGGAGGGCGTGAGCGGCTCCGAGTGCCCGACGGCCCGCGTGGGACCCGGGCGAGGATGGCGCCGACCAAGCCCCTCGCAGGGAGCGCCCGAGTCCACCCGTCTGCAGCCGCGAGCCCCAGTGTCTCCGCCAGGCGCTATGACTGCACTCGGGTAACGCGCTTCAGGAATTCAAATGCCACGTGCTTTGCTTTCCTAGTCCCACCACGGAGGGGAAGACCCCTCAAAAAAGATAACAGGGCGGGCGTGGGCAGAGCCGGCATCAGCACCGACAGAGCAGGTCCCGTCCAGGCCAGGCACGGGCCCCCAGGAGTGTGGGCAGCAGCCCACACGCCACCATTCTCAGAGCACACGGGCCCTGCACCTGCTGTCAGAGCTGGCACCAGGGGTGACAGAGAACTCAAAAAACGGGGATGGAACTGAAGAGAACACATTAGGCAAAGCCTTTTACTGCACCAAGCAAGCAAACGGTTACTTTTTCACTAAAATAGAGTCAGCGGGGGGTCAACCCACAGACTGACAGGAACGTTATGTTTTTCAGGAAAAAACAAACACAAATCCAGCCTTCCAGAGTTTGGAACGTCTAAAATGGAGTTTAAATTAACTTGCGACACACTTTAGGTGTTGTGGCCTGTGTCCTCCCGCCCCTGCTCCCGTCACTGTGGTAACACACACAGGCACACACAGGTGCACACACAGGGACACACAGACACACACACGCACAGGTGCACACACACACAGGGACACACACACAGACACACATGGGTACACACACGTGTGCGAGCACACACACACAGGCACACACAGGTGCACACGCACAGACACACATGGGCACACACACGTGCGCGAGCACACACCCACCCACATGTGCAAGGACACACACATGCACGTTCAGGGGAGAGTCTGGAGCTGTGAGACTGCGTCAGCGACGCTCACATACCCTGCGTGTGTATCCAGCTCCAAACCTCCCCAAGGCCCCCCCGGGACCCTGGACCCTGGACCCCGGGCCACGTGGGAAATCTCCCCTCCCAACCCCGTGGGGCACAGACCACATCGGCAAGGCCTGCCTTGCAGGGCAGGCTAATGGGGTCACATCTGGGCCTTGTTGGTGGTGACGGTACAACAGTGGTGTCTGTGTGTTTAAAACGCCTCCGCTATTTCCATCTCCCGATTCTGGGGAACAAAGCTGAACTTGAGGCCCTTCCCTGCGGTTCACCTGGGCCCAGACACCTGCCTTCGTGCCGCCTGGAGCGGCAGCCCTGCCCATTCCCACTTAGCGCTCTGCCCCGATCTCCCTCCTTCGTGGCCCTAAAATCACGCTTGGCTACCAGCTTTGCACCAGACTCCGCCTCCACCAGCACCGCGGATGCAGCGGGAGCTCGTCCCGGCGGGAGCTCGCCTCGCGGCACAGAGTCTGCAGCCGCACCAGGGGGACGCCCCGGCTTTGCTCGAGACCGTCCGCACTGCCGGCTGCGGCCCGTCTGGACAAAATGCAGCCGAGTCCCGTGAGCCGAGGTTCCCAGCAGGGTCCACACCCAGGCGCCCAGCCCGCCTCCGAGCCCGGCCTCACAGAGCTGGACTCAGAAGGGCTCCCGGCCCGAGGGCTGGAGACTCGGACCTGAGACCAGCCGCTTCCCTGCCGGCCGCCCCGTGCCTGCCCGGAGGTGATGGCAGCGGGTAAGCGCCTCGGGGAGGGAGTTCGGGGCCATCGCGAGGTGGAGCCGCTCCCAGCGCTGTGCTGAGTCCTCCCGCAGCCAAGCACCGCCGCTGCGCACGTCCCTCCAGGAGCACGCGGTCTGAGACGCGTCCCGGAGGCCAAAAGGGAACGCCCGTGCCGAGGCCACACGCGTGGGCTCCGTCCTCGGCAGACACGCCCGAGGCTTCTGGCCTGGAAAACTCCGACCCCTCCAAGTCCCCAAGAGGAGGACCGGGCCGTGGTGGGACCTAGGGGACCACGGCCAGGGCTGCTGCTCGGCGCGCTCAGGAAATGCCAGCCCTCGGACGCGACCAGGGCTCTCCAGAGGCAGACAAGGCCTGTGGGCACAGGGGCCGCGTGCCTCGCGTCCGCTCCCGGCACGTCCGGTCCCAGATCGCAGCTCCGACCCTCTGGAAGCTGCGCTTCAGCTCCGGCTAACGGTTACTTGACTTAGGGCCACAGCGGGGCTCACTGCAGTGTCCCCAAGCCTCTTTTTATCAGGAATGGTCTCCCGACCGTGCAGCAGAATGCGATGTCCCCGAGCCCAGGAGACGGACGCCCTGCCCTTGGGGCCTCCCTGGGAATAAGACGCCGCGCGTCTGTGCCGTTCACGCCATCCCGCAGCAGGACGGAGCCGGGGCCCCGTGTGCAGACTTGGTTCTGTTTATTAGTTAAGTTGTAAATATTCTGACTGTCTAGAGGCGGCTGCTGTTAGAAACTGCACTTCTGTCATTATGAGCAAAGGACACAGAGGCCACCGTCCTGGAAAATTCACCGGCCAATTTTAGGAGAAGCTCTCGCCACGTCCACCCTCAGCTTGTGTTAATTTATGAGCACAGCTCACGCATCAGAACCCAGCGTGTTTTGCGTTGATGAAAATCCACACCCCCCACGTATGAGAAAGGTCACAGGGCTGAGAGCTGGGAGGCCGGCGTTGAACTGGACTCTGACTCCAGTATCTCAGTGCATTGCATAAAACATATAAAATCAGACAAAAAGGATCCATAATGTAAAATCTTCAAACGATAAAAACCTGGAGAAAAGTGCCTAGACGTTAGCCCTCATTTCTTGCAAAGTAAGCTCATATTTAAGTTCAGATGGGCCGGGTTAACAATCACTATTTTTACTGTTAAAATGCCCCAGGGAAGTTATAAACGCACCAAATATGCCATTAACCTTCCTTTATATTGTGCAGCTGTATGGCTGTGGACCAGGGACCAAGCTCCCCAACCAGGCCAGCAACGTGAAAGGGGCTTTTCTCCAAAACCTCTCAGTAACAATGCTTTGCTTGTCACGGGATTTCTATTTCTTTTTCTACTACTTCACACTACTATTTGGTTTAGATTTTACTTATTCCAATTACTTTGCCCCGCGGAGTGTGTTATATTTTACTGAACGGGAGTAAAACAGGCGAAGGAACGTCACGACGAGAGATGAGGAAATTCAGATGCTTATTTCTGACCCCGAGTCTGCGCTCTCTCAACTCCCGTAATCACTCTCCCCAACAAGAGAGGGACGTTTTGAAGGCGTTCCCATCGTGGCTCAGTGGTTAACGAACCCGACCCGTATCCATGAGGACGCGGGTTTGATCCCTGGCCTCGCTCAGCGGGTGGGGGAGTCCAGCGGCGTTGCCGTGAGCTGTGGTGTAGGTCACAGACGCGGCTCGGGTCCCATGTGGCTGTGGCTGTGGTGTAGGCCGGCAGCTGTGGCTCCAATGCGACCCCTAGCCTGGGAACCTCCACATGCTGTGAGTGCGGCCCTGAAAGGGGGAAAAAAAGGGAGAGAGACATTGTAAACATTTCTGTAGACCTTTCTAACACTGTTAACATGAAAGATTATCAACTGATCTTAGGAGAGCTCAACAAAGATCATTTTTATTCTTGTTCTTGCTGTCTACATGGGAGGTTACAATCTCTTCAGCCGTAAAGAGAATTTTACTGGTTTAGATCATTCACAAGAGTTGGCTACAGAAAGGAGAGCTGCTGGCCACTTCTCAGTGCCTCTTATTTTCTAGGACTGACATGGACACAGAGGCGCTGAGGGCAGAGTCTCGGGCCCGAGGACACACATTCCGTCCCGCTGACCACACTCGCTGAACTCCGCACTCAGACCTGCGTGAAAATGGCGGTTCAGCCCAGGCTGTCGACAAGCAGATGGCTGCGTGAATTTTTTTGACACCCAACAACAGCCCTTCTCTAGGAGACGAGCAGTAGCGACACTTCACCAGAAGACAGAAATGCAGCAGGGCCCTCGTGCTGCCCCGCTTTGTCAGTGGAAGCGCCTTCCTTCCCCAAAGCCCAGCAAGGCCTTGAACAAAGCAGTTGCTGAACTGGGTCTCGTGACAGAGACGAAAACAAAAGCTTTCTTAGGCAGAAGGTCAATCGAGGCACAACCATACTGCATTGGGTGAAAAAGTTTAATACAAAAACAACTCAAATTTGGCCCCAAATTGCAAGATTTTAGCAGGAACGGCCCCCAAGAGCACAGTGCAATGGGTCTAATGGCCTCGAGAAGGTCCCTCCCCGAGACTGGACTCCAGGCTCTGTCCCTTCCCTTGCCATGGGCTGGGGCTTCCGACCTGCTCTCTGCTCTGGCTTCATAAGAAGGGGAGTGCCAGGAAAGCCCTTGCTTCCGAAACGTCCGTCCTGACACCACAGGCCTGCGGGGGGGGTTTGGAGTCCAGCAGCCCCGCCCCTGCGGCGTGGACTCGGCAGAGCCCTGGGCAGGGGCGGGCTGCACAGAGGATGCTGCGGCCCCAAGACAGCACGTTTGGACCGCTGGCCGCCAACACCCAAAGAGCAAGCGCCAGAATTACGAAAAACGCCTTCAAATGCGGTCCTCCTTAATTTCAGATAGTACCAAGGCCATCTGTGATTCACCTTGCTGGACACCTGAAACTAACACACATTGCAAAGGAACCATAATGTTTTTAAAAAAGATGATCAATGAGAAAAAAAGGAAAAGATGAATTCAAAGTAAATTGTTAGCCTGACTTTAATGATGCAGATTTTAAAATACTGGGAGCACAGATAATACATATTAGATATCTAATTAAAATGTGATAATGAAGTTCTGTCATCTTTTTCTCAGTTAAAAAGCAGCTGGTCCATATAATGGGCTACTATTCGGCAATAAAAAAGACATATACCTGCAGAGGTGAATCTCCAACGTATAAGATAAGTGGAGGAAAGCAGATTTCAGAGGCCACTGCTGTCTAACAGCATTACACCTTATTCTGTGAAAGGAGGAGCTACAGGGAGAAAACGCAGCAGCGACTAAGAGGAGTGAGAAGCAGCCGAGAGGTGAAAACTGACTACGACAGGAAGGGGATTCTGGGGGATGAACCCTGCTCTGCGGTTTTAAACATTAAAAACACTTCAACATACTTTGAAGCATACTGCCATTTACTTTCCAGCACACCTCTAACAGCTTTCCAAAATGACCACGTTACAGTTCCATAGCTGCAGGTGAGAAACAAGTTTCACCAAGTTTAGATAATGGTACTTAAAAAAAATCTCTGTCATTGCTTACTTTTTTTTTCTTTTGTCTTTTTGCCTTTTTTTTTTTTTTTATCTAGAGCCGCACCCGCGGCATGTGGAGGTTCCCAGGCCAGGGGTCTAACAGGAGCTGTAGCCGCCGGCCTTCCCCACAGCCACAGCAACGCGGGATCCGAGCCGCGTCTGCGACCTGCACCACAGCTCACGGCAACGCCGGATCCTTAACCCACTGAGCAAGGCCAGGGATCGAACCCGCAACCTCATGGTACCTAGTCGGATTCGTTGACCACTGAGCCACGAAGGGAACTCCTGTCATTGCTTACTTTTAAGCTTCTCTGAATTAGAGAAGGGCTAAATATGCTTCCTTACTGAGGTACGCTGGCTGGCAGTGTGGTGCCGGCGTTCTCCACACCCTGACTATGCTGACGCCCACACACAGCTCACATCCACAAAACCCAGAAGCACACACCGGCCAGAAAGGGTGGGCTTCGCAGTGTGACAGTGAACCTGACTCAGAAACGCACGGCTGGTGTTTTCACCGCTATGTGGATGACGCCCCCAAACGGAGAAGAGGCTCAGATCTCACGTTGCTGACGGTGCAAAGGAGCCTGTCTGCAGGTCCGGGTTCTCAGGAGTTCGGGGAGGAAGGCCGAGCCTCCCTTCAAGGAGCTTCGGTCAAGTTCGACTGCGGAGCTGCTCAGGACCCGGCGCTGACGGGAAGCGGGTGAGAAGCCGAGCTTTCCTGCCCCTGCGGCCGCCCCCGCGGCCACGTGGGCGCCGCCCGTCTGCTCAGGCATTGCGCCTGAGCCCATCCTGGCCGCTGACCTCGGGCCTCTCCACTCAGGCGCTGCCTCTCCGCTGCCGGAAGTGAGGGGCGGAGCCTGGGGTCCCCGCAGGCCGTGAGCGCACAGGGGGCGGGGGCTCCCGCCGGGGAGGGGCGGGGGCTCCCGCCGGGGAGGGGCGGAGCCTGGGCCGCCGCTCCCAGGCCTGGGCGGACCGAATGCTCACTCTAGGCGGCTGCGTGCGCGGCCCACGTGGGCAAGGAGGATGACAGGCACTTAAACAAACCCGTCTGCACGGTGAACAAACGGCAGCGAGAACCCAAAGGTTCTGGAACCGGAGGTGATGTGAGGTGGACTTTGTCCGGCCCCTGAGTCACCCCCCCCCCGCCCAATTCTTAATAACTCTGGCTGTTAACAGTCTGTCTTACGGGAAGCAAAACTCTTTCTTATAAAATATTACTTTGGCCTTTGGAACAATATAGATGATTCCTGTTTCCTCTGCTAAATAAGCCTTTCAAATGTGAAAATGCAGCCTTCCAGTTTCTACTTTAGGCCAAAGCTTATACTGAACTCATTCCTTAGGGGTATTTAAAATCGCCAACTAAAGGGTGTTAGGTCCTTGCCCTCAGTCCCCGAAAGTGTCGTCCTCTGTCCATGGCCGGCAGGTTAGCCTCTGGTCACCCAGCCCCGGGAGCCGCAAGTGGGACGGCCTCAAACGCCAGGTCCAGAAGGTTCCGACGGACCCCAGGCTGGGCTGGGGGAGCCACTCGGCAGGCTCAGGACGCCTGGGGGCCGCGGGGGCTCGCCGTGCCACAGCTGGGGGGCTGCACACGGCCCGGCCTCCGGGGCGAACCGGGACAGCCTGGTTCCTGCACAGCCAGCGGCCCCCGGGGCAGACTCCACGCAGCTGGCCCGGCTCCTCTGATTTCAGGTCACGAGGCAGAAATCTCAGCGGCCAAGGTCAGGCTGCCATGTCTCCCCCCGAAAGGGAAAAGGCCGGAGCCGGAGCTGACCAGCAGGCGTGGGCCACAGCTTCGCCCTCGGCAGACACACTTAGTCCCTGACTCCGCGAGTCAGGGGCTTATCTACACACTCGGTCCCGTTCCAGCTCCACCTTCCCTCCGGGAAGGCGAGGCCACACAGAGCGCAGGTCACCTGTCAGACAGGTTTCATGTGAACGCGCCAGCGGAGACGCAGACGTAACTGACCAAGTTTAAGGACAGACAGCAGACAACACGGAACCTTAAAGTAATCAAGATGCCTCCAGCCCTTTCCCAACAGTCCAAGTTTTAATCACACTCGAAAGCTCTGAGTTTGTGACCGGGATTCACAGAAAATACCGTGAGCAGGAAGGGAGATGATGATGAAAGAGCAAATATTTCTGCACAAGAATTCCTCATTCTTCACAAGCCAGACCAATAAAAATACTGTTTGGCTGGATGAGTTAAGCTCATTTATTTATTTTAGAGCCTGTGGGTGATCCATCGGTATTGAAAGAGAACTAAAAATTATTTCGTTTAATGTTTCAGACTGAAGCCGTGGTTCTCTCTTTACATAAACACGCTCTGGATGAAGGACAATAGGCAAAGACCAGGGCTCCTGCTGGCACAGCATCGAGCCTCCAGGAGAACGGCAGCGCCCGGGCACGCTGGCGACACACCCCGCTTACAGTCTAGGAGCAGCACAGCAAGCTACCAGGACGAGCGTGCTGAATATTTCAAACGTCCGTCTCAGATAAGTTCTCCGCCTCAGCCAGAAGAAGGCTAACAAACATGAAAACCCTTCATAAAAGGCATCTAGGATTTACACATTCCCACAACTTGCTAGAGAGCTTGTGCTGAGACCTGTCTCTGCCAAAGGACCTCTCCCAGCTGTACCCGGCAAGCGTCAGGTTAACTCAAAAACATCTAGCGTTTTAGTCCTGGAATGAATGCTTCCCTAGGGGAAAAAATTGTGGATTTACTATTTTCTACTATCGAATGATACTTTTCTTTAGGCTAAAATAAAGGGCATAATTGAAAAGTTAATGGGGAAGAGAAACAATTTTTATGCACATGACGATTCTAACACTGTTAAGAATGTGTCTTTCAAAGGGGCGTTCTTTCTTCCAAACAGAAAACCTGCATAACTTATACAAAACATCAAGAAAATAACCCCAAATTAGAGCAGTTAAATCCTGAGGTTATAGATAATTTATTATGAGTAGCAACTGCTTTGAAGCTAAACTAATTTCATTATTCTTCTTTCTAACAGCTAAGAAATGGTTTTCACTCTGCACAACAGGCAGAAACTTTTCTTAGGGGACATGGTTTCAGACACACTAAGTTCAGAAGCTTCTGCCTGTTGTCCAAGGCGTCAGGGACTTTGATCTCCTGTGACCCAGGGGGTGGCAGAGCCAAGGTGGGGAGTGGTTTATCCAGGAGCTCCGACCCGGGGCTACGGTCGCAGCGCTCGTCTCCTTTAACACACAAGAAAAAGTCACCGTGGGCAACTGGCAAGTAGAAAAGAAAATGTCTTAAGATTTTACCTAGAGGGTATATTTTTCCTATTTAGTGTGTTTTTGGAGGCAGGTAGCGTGGACTGGGAGACGCACCCACAAATCCTTGGCTGTAAACCCTGCAGTCCTATGTAAGGTGTCCACAGTGTCACTGCTCATAGTCCTTTCAAACACAGGGACTCAGAGTGTGTGTGTGTGTGTGTGTGCGTGTGTGCGTGTTTTCCACTGTAAACTGGGAGGGGGGGAGGGGAAACGTCCTGTTGATTTTACGCAACACCCCTAAATTTACATGAAGTGTCTGGGTAGCTTTTTTTTTTTTAAACCTTTTACGCACATGAGAAGGGCCTGTTTTATTATTGGTGATTTCAAGATCGTGACACCTCCTAAAAATAAAGCTTTTTAAAAATCTTGTAAGTTAAATCCACTCTTGAACTAAGGACCCAGCCGTGTTCACACGAGCCTCGGCTCCCGCAAGGGGCACTTCTGAACACATGCGCCCACACAAGGCAGAGCTGGTGGGTGACACGCGCCTTCGTCTCCGGCCGCACCGTAAGGCACCCCCTTATCACTAAAAAGCACACCTCTCCTGCTCGGCACCCTTCAGGTCCCTGCCCGGGACCCACATCGCAACCCACCCACCTTTAAAGCTGCGACAAAATTAAAAAGCAAGCCGGGTAACATTTTCTAGTGGGTGTCCTTAAAAGAAATATTAGCCAATTTTAAACAAATTAGCCAATAAACCAACACGAAAAAAAGTGCTCGTTTTCAATTGATAAGATTAAATTACCTGAGATGGGTCGTAACATTTTATTTATAAAAAACTGACTTTTTACAAAAATAAGAAATACGTGTTTAGTTCTGTTATCAATTCAAAAGCAATTCCAAGAAGATAAGTCATACCGATATCAAAGACTCATCTGTAATTTTTTATTATTCAGTGGTCTTACTCCATGGCAATGGCGCTTGATTAACCTTTCAAGGCGGGGGTCTGGGGGGGCCGGGGTCCACCTCTGTGTCAGGGAAGAAGACAGGATTTTAGTACCACGTACCTGATGCGGCTCCTAACAGCATTTAAAAAGCAGGATCATAAATT
This sequence comes from Catagonus wagneri, assembly GCA_004024745.2. NCBI lineage: Eukaryota > Metazoa > Chordata > Mammalia > Artiodactyla > Tayassuidae > Catagonus > Catagonus wagneri. Next base: position 848,235 of record PVHT021183522.1, on the reverse strand, counting down.
CAAAGAACCACGACCAAGGAAAAATGATGAGTTAATAAAAGCGCGCTCCACTCTTATATTCAAAGATTAGACGGAGTAAATTATGTATTTTCACTATAAATAAGAGATGTTAACTGACCATTTTAATTAGTTATCAGACAACCAGTCAAAGCGGTGACACTGCAGGTCGGTCTGTAAGGACGTGGGGTTTTCTTTCTACACATGGATGCGAGCAGAGCCGGGGGGAAGCCCGGCCTCCATCCATTAGGGCTGTTTACTGCATGTGGCAGAGGTGGATGTGCTGGTGATGAACTCGGGAGAAAATGGGAAAAACGTGAACCCTGACCTTCTTAACACTACTTAAAAATGAGAACCAGACCCCTCCAGACACCCGCCCACGGCCCTCAGCCCCACAAACTGGAAACCTGAGCCCGTGTCCAGGCAGAAAGGGCGCTTGTCAAGTCCCACTAAGTGGCAGTTCTGCCCCTGCCCCCCACCCAGAAGACAGACTCTACACCAAGACAAATTTCACCGCTTTCCAGAGCTTACGGCAAGCTCGAGGGGAGACCTGCTTGGGCCTCAGCTTTCAAAGTTCATTTGCAAAACATATCACAGGGGATATAAGTCTGGACTGAACAAGAAAGAATGTTTAAATTTTTATTGCTGGAGCAGAGAAAGTCCCATCTGTGCCCAGCAGGCCGGCTCTTCGCAGTGGCAGCTAAAGAGGCCAAAGTCCCGAGCAGTCGGCCAGCACTCGGCACAGACACAAACCGCTTTCTCTAGGAAGCTTTTCCCAACCAAGGGTCTCTTTCCGACCTTTCCGCCCGGTCTGGTCCCGGATTAGACACATTTTTATTTGTCTCCCTCTTTTTCTTCCTCAACCTGACAGATTTGCGACAGTCGAAAGAGCAGTAGGTACGGACAGCTATTTGGCAAAATGCAGCACGTGCACAAGTGACTCGTGTTTACTTCCAGGAGAAACAAAGATCACTGAAACTACCTGCTGCCCGCTCTATTTTTTTTTTTCAAACTGGAAAACCTGGAACCATGCAAAAACGAGGTGAAATTTTACAACAAACTGTGCTAAGGTGATCAAATCCGTGGGGAAGAGGAGGAGGAGGAGATTAAATGACATTAAAAAATATCCAAGTCTTCATTTGATTAACTTTAATCTAATTATACAAAGTCACCGCTCGGTTCCTCACTAAACAAGGAGACCTCAGAAGATTCATGCGGAAAAAAAAAAAAAGGTTAGAGCAGCAAAAATAATGCTGGGTCAAAGCACTTGGAGGCTGACGGCTTTGAACCTGGGCTGCGGCAGCCCCGTGCTGGCGAGGCCGTCTGCAGAGGCCCGGCTCTCCCTAACAGAGCCCCATTGTTTCCAGAGGCAGTGAGAAAAAGGCTCCTCTTTATCCCCTCACACCACGGGCTGCGCGCACAGCCCGGGAAGGGCGGTCGGGGCCGTGAGAGCCCCCAGAAGGGGAGAATGTGGGGTGCACACGGCGCCTCTCCCCTCCCGCCCCCCACCCGCGCAGAAGAACACGCTTTTCTGCTGGAAACCAGTGCGGGCTGCACTCCCGGCTCACGCGCGGTGGCGAAGGGGTTATGGTGGAGCATAAGTTATAACTGGAAACTTCTGATCGCGTGGGATCTGGGCTTCGTGGTGCCCTCGAGCCGCCGCCCGCCCTCCAGCTCGGGCCGCGGGCCGACGGCAGGTGGAGATCCACCCCGCCTTCTGGGGAAGGCAGTGCTCCACACCTGTTGAAAATGTTTATACAGTAATTAAAGATTAATGCTTATTCCAGACCAGATAAATATTAGACAGTGCGAGTGTGCGCACACATACATGAATCTGCAACGCAGCCGGGAACAGAGCTCCGATTGTGTCAGGCTGACTCAGGGAAGGGGCCACGCTTTTAAAAAGCCTGGGCTTCCCGGAGTTTACGTTACAGAGGGAAAAAGGTTTAAAAATGCTAAGTGGCTGGAGCTACTGGGGCCGGACAGAAAGCAGGTAGCGGCCGTAGGCAGGAGCGGCCTGAACCTCGAGGAGAGGCAGGCCTCAGTGCCGCCGACCAGCCTCCCGAAGCTCAGCAATAAAACCTGCCGAGACCACGGCCAAGGACACAGTGGAGGGCTCTTTCAAACCACCCCGACGCACAGGTTTCATGCCTGACTCTGGAAGAGGATGAGCTGCGGGGGCGCAGACTGCGGCCCCCAGGCCCCCCCAGCCCTCGGCGGCCGCTCTGTCGGGAGGGTCCCCTCCTGTCCCGCCAGCACCCCAGCCAGCACCCGCACTGGTGCAGCGGGAACGGACGCTCGCTCCCCGGTTTATAGAACATCGAAAGCTTGGGTAACTTTGGAATCAACACCCAAAAGTTAACAAAGAGTCAGTGTGTCGTTTGGTTTCTGCAAAAACACGCTTCGGACAAACTACACGGGTATATCCAGCCATGTTTCCCCATTTACTCACAATAGCTCCGCAGAGGGTGTTTCTTTCAGACGGTGGCAACACTGCTGAATTCCTGTGTTCAGGAAAAACTAATCTGCACTCAGAAGTGTTGGAAATTTTACAGCTCACAATGATAAAACTTTTAAACAATTTTTAAAGTTCAAATGTCCACGGATTGCCTTTTTAAAGGGCATGTTAATAGACTCAAAATAAGGTGGACTTTACAATAGTGGTTACTTTAGGATCATAAAATAATCCTTACATGTTTTCCACAGAGAAAAGTCTTTTCTTCTCTGAAATATTAATAAAGACGTATTTTATTTATACTATCACAGGGGAATGCAAGCAAGTAGGCAGGAGTTTTAGAAGGTAACAGCAAGGTTACAGCCGACAGATTTGATAGGTTGGTGGGCAAATACAGACAGATAACTCTGACGAATCTAGGATCCATCCATCTGGATTTTGCTCACAGCTGTGCCTCCAGACGCCAGAATATCCCACATTCAGAGGCGGAGCGGCCTAAACAGGACCACCTGGGAGCCTCCACATTATTCTCGGGAGGGCGTCCATCCCCAGGACCCCGAGAAACAAGTGGACGCGTGTCTCAGACGCAGCTAAAGACACGAGCAAGCTCCCGCTATTGCTAGAGGAATTCTGAGACATTGAGAAGCACAGCTTTACGATGCTTAATAAAAATAAGCCAGCAAATTGAACGAAAATTCTGAGAAAACGAATCGGTCAAACAGTAAAGTCGACCGAGAGGTGGAATCCGGAGGGAAAGACGCGGGCGGCCGGCCGCAGAGGCACCCCTGCCGCGAGCAGCCCACGGTCAGGGGTGTCTGCCCCCCGTGAGGCCGGCCCAGGCGGGCTGGGCCCCGCTCAGGGTGCTTCCCAGTCCGTCGCGGGTGGGTAACCAGCTAATAATCTGGGGAACGCTTGCCAGCGTGGATGGGGTGAGGGTACGGACGTCCGGGTCCTGGGGCTGAAAGGGTCTGGTGCCATCAACCGAGAGACTTCATCACCGGTCACCTTGACCCCAGGGGACAAAAGAGATGGAAGGAAGTTCAGAACTCGGCCTTGCAGAGCCCGGGCGGATGGGCATTTTTACAACCCCTCCTTCACCTAAGAGCTGGAGAGGCTCTCTGAGTTAGAGTCTCCCAGAGTGACACTTAGCTCAGTGTCCCACCGGGAGCCAGGCTCATTCCTAAGTCTCGGACGGAAGGTTCGGGCTGCTCCCCGACACTGCTGAGGTTGCAGGCGGGGTTACAGGTGGACGCCGTCGCCACAGGAAGAGCGGGACGAGGCTACCTGCGGTTGCGGATCTGACACTGAGTCCCGGGTGGAGCGGCCGCGGAGGGACGGCAACAGCAGCAACCGCCGTCCTTCAGGGTCAGGGGCCTCCAGCGACAGGAAGCCCTGGGGCATAAGGGACAACGCGGTGACGCTGGGACAGCACCGGGGGCTGCAGGTGAAGCCTCTGAGAGAGCAGATCCTACAGCTCTCATCGGGAGGAAAGAAGATTTTTTTTGCCATCTATACAAGACGATGGATCTTAACAAGCTTATCATGGTGACTATTTCACAATACATCCGAATCTCGTCTCTATCAGGCTGCTCCCCTCAGACTTACACAGGGTCGTGTCCATTCCATCTCCAGAAACCGGGAGAAAAGAAATGGGGAGGAGGTTCTTGACGTGTATCTTAAGTTTAAAATGTTCCTTGTAAATCAATTGTTCCTAATTAATACACATTTTCCTTTGAAAAGCGATTTGAGACATCTTATAACGTGAATACCTGGAACTGAGTAACACGGGAAAGGAACATCGAGTAGGAGCTGTGACAGCCGGTGACAGCGCGAGGGGCCTCTGGACGTCAGGCCGCGCGGACGGCGGCGAGCGAGGACGGGGCGGGCTCCCGCAGCGCCTGGCCCTGGCTCCAGGGGGGCGGTTCTCCCGCGGGGACACCGAGGCAGCAAAGCGGTCCGGGCGCCTGAGGAGGCGGGCCGGGGGCTGAGGTGCCTGTGTCCCGGGCGGTGGAGGACGGGGCCGGGCCGGCCGCCACGCGGGGCTGGGGTCCTGCCGACAGGCCGCTCGGCACCCGCCTCGGAGCTTCACCTCGAAGGGACAAGCTGGGCGGTCGGGGCTGGTTTCCCCAGTCGCTCCAGCTTCCGCGCCGGGGGACACGCGGGTAACGGCCGGGGGACATGCGGGTAACGGCCGGGGGACACGCGGGTAACGGCCGGGGGACACGCGGGTAACGGCCGGGTGTGAAGGGCTGCTGTGAGAAGCGCTCGGGGTGGTCACCGCAGCGTCGCCGGGCCAGGGAGGCCCCGTCAGGAAGAGCTAAGGAAGGGCACCGTCCCCTGGGACTTCCAAGGACCCTGATACAATCTGAGGGGCAGAATGCGTGCTGGTGCCGGTCAGCCCGGGTCCCAACCCACCCTCACACCCCCGACCGCACACGCGCACACACACACACAGCGTGGCTGCCGTGACACGAGCCAAACCAAGCCTCGGACGGGCTGCGTGAGCACCACCTCAGCACGTTTTGTCTTTTAAGAGGAGGAAACGTGCTCCAGGGCCACTTGCCCGATAAAGATCTAAACGCACTCTTCCTTCCACTTACTCATTGCTTTGCTCTCACCCCGAGACACGCCCGCGAAGCTGACCCGGCCGTTTCGGAGCAGCAAGCGCAACACCCTCGGCCAACTCAAGCCCCGCGGGGCCTCTGCCTTCCTTCCTACCACGTCCCCTCGAAGCAGACCCGACAAACGTCACCAAGGCACTCATCTATAAACGTGCCCGGGACAGCTGTCGCTCGGCCGCAGACAGAACACGACACAGGCCGGGGAGCCTCCCCTCGTGTCTTCCAACCGATCCCGGCTGTTCCCCCCCCCCCCCCGCCCGCCCCCGTTATCTGATCGCGCGGCTCGCGGGCTGGGGGCACGGGCGGGGGGCGAGCAGGGAAGCCCTCCAGCTGGGGCCTGCCCGTGACTTCTTGGCCTCACTGTTTGAGACTTTCTGGCACTTTTATTGCCTGTTGTCTCGGTGATAATGTGCAAGCATAGAGATATATTAAAACCCTAAGTAAATATATTCAAAGAGAGAGAAAAAATAGGTCATTAGAGAAAAGAGCCCCCAACGCATTAATTCTGAAGTAGCATGTACAGAGCATGCAGTATTTTAATTTTTAAAATTGCCATAAAAGTGTTAGTCAAGGCTCTTATTATTTCAATTGAGTGCTGTGTGGAGCAGAGACAAATAAATAAATTACAAATGACATTCCATGAAATGAAAAGCTGAAAGAAAGCCCCGGTGAGCTGGCCTTTTCCTGCCCTTCTCTGTTACAGAAACACTTCGTGAAACTGTGAAAGGGCTAATCTACAAAAGCATAAGTACCTTCATTTCAGATGCCTCTGTTCCCCACTAAAAGCCAGAGCATGGCTGTGCGAGGCTGTCCCTGCTCGTAATGAGAGCCCATCATGATGTATTCTTGTAAGGATATAAAAAAATAGTGACAAACAGCTCAGTTCTTTTCTTATTAGTCACGTAACACTTTCAACAAGGACACAGTCCAGATGAAGATTAACAACATGGCAAGAAACCCTTCCCCGTTTCTTTCTGAATGTGAACAAATTCGCGATACTGTCCTCGAAGCCAGACAGCCCAGATGTGCTGGGACCCTGTGCTGCAGGTTACTCACTGGGCGAAGGAAACATTAACTCGAAGCGCCAGCTAGCAGAGCACGCGCGTGCACGAGCACACGCACACGTACACACACAGCCCCCGCTCCAGACTGGACGGCTATATTCCCAGACACACGCACACACACGCACACACACACACACACACACGCGTGTGCGCGCCCCAGAATGGACAGCTACCCTCCCAGGTCCCCTTCTATAAGCTAACCTCCCCTCACTGTGTCCTCCGTTCTCAGCAGACGCGGCCCAAAGGCAGTGCTGAGCTGACAGAGGATGCCGCCAGGCTGCCAGCAGGAAGTGTCCCCACAATGGACCTAGACGACATTTTCACTGTAATAATTCAGTCCTGAGAAACGACAATGATTCAACACTATTTATACCCTTGTGCCTCCGACTTGCACGGCGTGTGTACCAGGTAAGTGTGCCCAACGGCCACGGCCCGCGCTTTCTGGAAGGTGGACAGGAGTGAACACAGTTGTTTGGAACCAGACTCTTCTAACTTTTTTCCCAGTTGCTCCGTCAGAACTGACTCGTCCTGTGGATAAAACAGCCCACATTTGCTAGCGACATGTGACAACACCCAAAAGGGGTACGATTTATCACCCACGCAGCTCACAAACCGGCTGGCCACATTATTTATTACGAGCCACACATGTGACAAATTATTTAACTCGGTTGATCCTAATAAGTCAAAGAGCAAGCAATTAGCCGGCGCAGTCAGAGGGCTGTTTGTGGGATTTATGGATGCGCCCAGGCTGCCCGGCACTTCAAAGCCCCATTAAGGGCAGCCTTCTAATGACTCACGGGAGATGACAAGCATTACACAGCACAAATGGCAGCCAAGAATTTGGCAGCCGATTCGGTTACACTGGCCCCTCCCGCCGCCCCAGCCCCCAGCTGTTTACGCGTTTCCAGCGTGTGCTGCGCTGCTGTCCAGCGGTGCTGATGCTGCAGGCCCGGCGCTCGGCCCTGCGTCGCCCGGGGCCTGGGAACGCTGACACCCACATTCTTCTGGGTCTGGGTGGGTCACCCCCAGGCCAGGAAGGCAGCACTCAGCCCAGTGACGTTAGCCAGGGGCTCTTCCGACTCACGTCAGCTCCTTTAGAGGCAAAGCGACAGCGGGAACCCACGGCCCAGGGTGAGCGAGAGCGCGCGGCGGCTGCTGGGCGCCGGGTCTGGGGGTGGAGAGGGTCCCTCGGTAAGTCCGGGTCCAGCACACGCATCCGGCTGCCGACCCCTTCCAGAGCCTTCCCTCCAGACAGATGTCCCCTGGGCGGGTCCGCAACCGCAGCCCTCGCTCCCCTGCGCCGCCCCACCCACCTGGGAGAGAAGGAAGCGCCAGCGGGGCCGCGTGTCCCCAGCAAGGGGTCCACGGGAGTGCAGACCCTCGGCGTGGGGAGGACGGGGAGGGAGGCCCGGCCGGGCGGCTGCCTGTTCTCGGGGGTCAGCAGGCCCAGCTCCTCACTGGGGCCCCAGGTGCCTCGGGAGGGCCACCGGATGGATAAGGGGAGCAGGTGACAGCAGCTGACACCCCCGCTGGGAGGGAGAGGTGGGCCCAGCACCACAGGGCCTCACCCACCTTCTACCAGAGACCATGACCAACGGTGCCTCTGGGTTTCCAGGGGCGTGGTGTCGCCCCCGGGACAGCAGTCAGTCCTCCTGACGCCAGCTTTCCACTCCGACCTGACGGCATTTCAAGTGGATAACTTTGTCATACGGGAAAGCTTGACAGGGGACACGCGACGTCCACGCACATCCCCTGCGGTGTGGTCCGCACGCTGTCCCCCCCCCCGAAGCACCTCTGCCCAGGACCCGGGCAGCCTCGCAGTTACGTCCTCTGGACGACCAAGCCGCGAGCGGGGTGGCGGAGCCGGGGAGACAGACTTTGAAACAGCATCCGTCAGTCCCAGTGTCCGCGGCTCAAGGGGCTGCTGGAAGAATCTGCTTTAAACAAGAGGTAAAAAAGGAGCTGTGCTGACTGTGAGCATGACCTCACGTCAACAGAGACTAGAAACCCTGGAGGGAGCGGAGCGGAGGTGGCGGAGCCAGCGCCCAGGGTGCGGGACAGAGGACACCCTGCTGGGACAGCGGCAGATTCAGAGCTGGGGGAGGGGCGCAGAGGCCCGGGGAAACCACGACTCAGAAAAATGCCAAAGACGAGATCGAGGACCTTGAATAAAATTGTTTTATAAAATACACGAAAAGCCTCCAATATTTCTAAGTATTCTAATATTATTAAAAATATGAATATGCACTTAATTTAGCAAATTAAATATTTACAGTCATTTGACCATTGTGTCCACATTCCTAAAGGCTTAAACACTCAGTTGGCTTAGAGTTTTTTTTTTTTTGTTTGTTTCTTCTCTTTGGAAAATACAGGACAGCCTCATATTTGAGGTTACCTATTCTTGGGCGTGTGTAATTCAAAATAAAAGGAATACAAAACTGTAAAATACTGTAAGAATATCCCCAAAAGTTCTGTTCCAAAAAGTCTTCCATCTTTTTTCTATTTGCATAAACACATACACACACAACACACAAGGACAGGAAGGGGACTACAATCAGAGTGTTAGGGTTAAAAAGCTAAATGTATATAAACACTAGACACTATACACTAGTAAAATGTTCTAGTCACTTACACACAGAATCTGGTGGAGAACGAGGTAAGTGATTAGGTAGCTGTAAAACAGCACTTCAAAGAAAAATTTAAGACTCAAAAAGGGTGAATATTTTTCCAACAGCAATGTCCTCAGAGTGCAAATCGTAGAAAGCAGGGTTTGAAGCAGCTCTTACTTTTCCTAACTCTTCCTGGGCCCAGAGCCATCATTACAACCCATGGCTCACTGTGACTGATTCTGGGGGCTTGTCTGGTTCACGGCGGGTCCCCTGAGGTCAGAGGCCCTGTGGGCTTCAATACCCGCTGCAAAGCAGTCAAGTATGCAATAAATAATTCCTAAATAAGTTATTACAAAAAGCTGTGAACAGAGAAAGAGGGAGGAGTTCCCTCTGTGGCACAACAGGACCGGCAGTGCCTTGGGACAAAGGTCAAAGCCCGGCCCACACTGCGGGTTAAGGGCCTGGCACTGCCGCAGCTGTGGCTTAGGTTGCAGCCACAGCTCAGATCTGATCCCTGGCCCAGGAACTCCACAAGTCGCAGGGCAGCCAAAACAAAACAAAACAAAAAATGGAAAAAGAAAGGGGAGTAAAGAATTCAAGACTTATTTCTAAAATTTATCTATGAACATGGAAAAGAAAATAATTAACTGTTTTTCTATTTAAACAGATATTGGGTGCAAACGCAGAAAAATATTGGAGTTCCCATTGTGGCTTGGGAGGTTAGGAACCCAACAGAGTGTCCATGAGGATGCGGGTTCGATCCCTGGCCTCGCTCCGTGGGTCAAGGATCCGAGCTGCTGTGGCTGTGGTGTAGGCTTGATTCAACCCCAAGCCTAGGAGCTTCCTTCCATGTGCCGTGGGTGCAGCCATAAGGAGAAAAAAAAAAAGAAAAGAATATTTAGATTTAGGTGAGGATGACTCAGCTCTAAGAGGGACAAACTAATGAACTCGGGACAGTGGGAGAACATCTCAGAGTCTCAGGAAATCCTGAGACGCAGCCCTGGCCAGTCTGGGTGCGGCCTGCGAAGCGAGCGCGCTGGCGGAGGAAACACGTGGCGACTTCAGTGTGATCGGCCAACATACCAGCTTCTACCTTAAATAAAAAGTGAAGTAGTTCCTTTTAAAAAAAAGTTTGTCATATTACAAAATTAGGCTCTTAAAAGTCTCAACTTGACCAGATATGAAACATTTAAGACCCTTTAAAGGTATACTGGGTAAAACCAGGCTTAAACTGAATAAAAAATAAATAAATAAATAAATATATAAAAGCTAAATATTTCTTTTTTTAAAATTATAGTTGATTTACAATGTGGTGCCCATTTGCTAAATATTTCTTTCTTTCCTTTTTTTTTTTTTCAGGGCCTGACTCTCGGCATATGGAAGTTCCCAGGCTAGGGGTCGAATTGGAGCTACAGCTGCCCGCCTACACCATAGCCCATGGCAACTCTGGATTCTTAACCAACTGAGCAAGGCCAGGGATCGAACCTCTGTCCTCACGGATTCTAGGCGGATTCGTTACTGCTGAGCCACAGCAGGAACTCCTGCTAAATATCTGCAGAGGAGAGAAATTTATTCTTATTCCTCAGCGTGTCGCCCGTGTTTTTTATACGGACACAATATCAGACAAGCTCCTTCCACTACAGACCTTCTGTGCTTTTTACTTCTCTGTGTTTAATCAGCACAACACCCAGTACTCGACGGTAAACAGCCCGACGGGCTGACCCACTGGCTTCCAGCGCAGGAGGGACGGCCTCCGCAGGTCAGATGGAAACGCGCTGCGTTTCTGAGACGCCCCTTAAACACCGTCTTTGGGGACCAAGTTCTGCTGGACGCTGCGGAGACAGCAGAGGCCCCGAGAGGCCCCGCCCGGGCAGCGCAGCCCTGGGTGCGAGGGTCTGGGGAGGCCCTGCTCCTTTCGCTTCAAGAACACAGGCCCTGGGCCCCCTCTGAGACGTTCAGGGCACGAGGTAAACATGAGGAGGGAGGCCAGGGACTGGGTTTGTTCTTTGACAAGCGACTGAAATGTGATGGCCTGTTTTCTCAGCGGAGCTGGTTACGGGCGGGAAGGCAGAGCAGGACAATGAAAAGGAAGGGAAGGGAAGCCTGCAGACGGGTTTTACTGCCCTAGGAAACCTTCTTACGCCCCTTCTTTTACCAGGGCTGTAAACGAGCTGTCTGGGAGCCCGGCCTTTTCCGCTAACGTGCAAACAGCGGCTCGAGCTGTTATCTCGGCCAGGGTAAGCAGAGAGCGTGCACGTACAGGCATCTTTCAACACGAAGGCAGAAGCAACAGGCTCGGCTCAGGTTCTCCCCGGTCCAGGCAAAGATAACTCTCAGCAGCAGAGACAGCCGCCCACCGCCCACCGAAAGCTCCAAGCTCTGCCTGTCCTCTGGGGGCACGGAAGCAAGCAGTAAGTCTCCCCCCGGTTAGACAGCACGCGGTACTGGGTAGGAACTGAAACCAGACTTCGGGACGTGAGCGCTGCTGAGACAGGAGAGTAGAAATCAAGGACAAAGACACGCGGAAAAAGAACATCCTGTTATCTTGAAACTTTTAGACAAAGGGAAAATAATTCCTGAGACGTGTTTTCTAGATGGAAAAAGAAGACGTAGGAAAGAAAGTCCCGCCCTTCTCAGTGACGAGGACGTCCATCTACTGAACAAACGAACGAACAAATGCCCAAGAGGAAAAGGCAGCAGAGAGGTCAAAGGGCCAACGAGGCTGGAAGAGAAGGCTTTTTGCAGGAACGAACAGTGACTCGGCCACCAGCTTGGACGGACGTCCGCAACGCGGAGAAATGCACAAGGAGGTGAAAACAGGAGGGGACAGGCCATGAAACTCCACCTACCCTTTAACCTATTTGCAGCCAAGCCCTTGGGCTTGGGAATCAAACTTCTAAGACCAAAAGTTCTTCAACTTTTAAATTTAAAGATTCTTTAAATTTTTAAAGAGACGAGAAGTCAAGACGGCTGACCGTCTAGGAAACGAGAAGGGGAGCTGGGTCTAAGTAAAGCGAGTGAGTAAAAAAATCCCCGATGTATGGGGCATGGATCTCTGCGTGCAGGGCGACAGTGATAAAGTCACCGAATGGCAGCTGAAGGTGATATCTTCCCCTTACAACTGCAAAGGTGTGATTAAAGCAGGAGCCACGGGAACGAGACAAATGTATCTACCAAAAAACGCCTGCTTGGTTTTTCACTGAACCGCCCATCTCATCGCAGGGCTTCAGCGGGGCGGCGCCAGGTCCCAGCCCAGAGGCCCCGCCGAACGGACTGGAAAGAGCAGGACTCGCGTTGCTCAGCCCGTCGGGACCAGCAGCCCTGCGGACGCACAGCGGGGGGAGCGAAGCATTGCTCGGCTGGCGGCCGGCAGGGCTCCGGGGCCGCGGCGAAGTCAGCGAGGCCTCTTCCCAGATAAGGGCCCACGTCGCGGAGCCCTCGCCCACAAGAGATAGTAAAAGCGGTTATTTTTGAACACATATAAGTAGGTCTATTTAGGGTAAATACTTTATTTTTAGGACTTCTTTTCTAAATCCACCAAGGAAGGCACTGGCCTGAAAACATGGTGTGGCATTTCCAGCTGGAACACACAGTCTACGCCGTCTAAATTAAGCACATTTACCAGGCAGCAGGGGTCTGAGAATTCCTCACGGCCCCTGGTCCCTCAGAACCAGAGGCAGGAAAAATTCATGCCCAGGCCTCAGAGCGAGGCGGACCAGAGGGCCATTTAACTGGCCTTTTCACTGACGATAAAATATTACTTAGAAATACTGGCAGTTCCTGCTCAGTGGGCTAAGGACCCGGCACGGTCTTCGGAAGGATGCGGGTTCCACCCCTGGCCTTGCTCAGTGGATTAAGGATCCGGTGTTGCTGTGGCTGTGGCTGTGGCGTAGGCCAGCAGCGGCAGCTCCGACTTGACCCCTGGGAACTTCCCTATGCCACAGGTGTGGCACTGGCCTGAAAACATGGTGTGGCATTTCCAGCTGGAACACACAGTCTAGAAATAGAAGTATTGGTTATAATGAAGATCGCCATTTGGTTGAGCTCGTGTGAGGATGTACCTGTGTGTGTGTGTGCACTTTGTGCACGTGGGCCAACACTCACACACCCAAAGGCGCACCAAAGGCTAGAGTGAAGTAAACCAGCCTGTGACCGAAGCGCTCAAAGTGACAAAAAAAGCCGCTTCTGCAATGAGAATGAGCACCGTTCCCACTAATGAGCCCGAACTGCACGAGCACCAGCACGGCTACCGGCGGACGGCCACCCTCGGGCTCTCAGATTCACCATGTGATGATGACGAGGACGGCTCTACGAGCACGTGGCAACACGATGCCACAGAAGAGGGCAGTGGCCCTGCTCGGGGTTCCTTCTCCCCAGTTCCATACCCGGGGGGCTATCAGGACCTGCCACGCCTACCGTGTGGCGCCACCCGGAGGCGGGGCGCTCAGCCAGTCGGGGCAGCCATGGAACCAGGGGCCAGGTCTGCGGGCCACAGCGGCACGAGCCACCACCCAGAGAAAGGGTCATCCTGTCCTCATAGCCTAGTGCAGCATTAAGAGTAAAGACGGACGTAGGCTTCATTTCTTAACAATTAGTCACAACTGTGTGTCCATCTACTTTTTATATATCGATCAATGGATTTTAAAAGTTAGTAATAAAAATGAAAATTAAACACAAATTAGGTATCTTAAAAACGATCTAAAAAATGAAAAGATCTTTCTGCATATATTACAAACAGATTTTGAAATTTAGAAGGGCCTTCAGATGCGTCATCTATCTATTCTAAAATCCTGTATTTATTGGAAGAAATGTTGTGCCTCTGTAACCTGTAGACACAGACTGAAGAGCAGATGTGAGACTAAAAATCAGCACTCCTGGTGCCTGGAGAGGCCTCCTTCTACCTAAGTGCCTACTTATATTTTGTATCTCCTTAGCCAAGATACAAGTTTCATCATTAAAATATTAGCATTTGCATTTTAATGTTAATTTAATTTAAATATAACATATTACCAAAAAAGAAATTTTGAACTCATGTTTTATGCTTCCTTATTATAACACTCAAATATACTGCTATTTTTTTAATAATGATTTTTATTTTCTCCATTGTAGCTGATTTACAGAGTCCTGTCCATTTTCTGCTGCACAGCAGGGTGACCCAGTCACACATACACGTATACACTCTTTTTTCTCACATTATCCTGCTCCATCACCAGTGACCAGACATAGTTCCCAGTGCTACAAGTAGGATCCCATTGTTATGTTCACTTAATCAAAATGAAGTCTTCTTTAATTATTACGAAATGTATTGAGCAGCTTCACTTCTACTTCATCTACAGTTGATGACGGATGGGTGAGACTCAGCCACCTAAGCAATAGTTAGCACGAAAACTTCAACCAGCCAACACCTGGATATAAGGGAATTAGAATGAGGGCAAGCGCCTTGATTTAAAGAAAAGGGCTCGATCGACCTGCAGGTGGAGACTTGACCTTGCAGTCCTTGGCCCTCGACCCCAGGCACCTAACTTTTCCCACTGCCGGTCCTGGTCCTAAGCGCCCAATCAAGCCTCTTTCTGAAAAACAGATCAGCACAGCTCTTCACGACCCCGAGGCATTCAAGGAAGTCCTTCGCGGGAACCATGAAAGAGCAGCTCACTGCCAACGAGGAAAACACGACGCAGGAGGGCAGTATTTATATCCAACTCAAACCATCGCGTTTAATAAACAGCACAAACCGAGTCCTGGGAGGGAGCGAGGCGGGTCCAGCAGGGAAGGCCGGGAGACCGCTGGTCACTTACGTCTTCACCAAAGTGGCATTTTTGCCAACAAGACTCTTGGCAGTCCTTAGGGGCTCGGCGAGTCAACCTGACCAAATATGGTGGGGAATGTGAAAACGGCACAGATATTAGCATTTATTTTTGAGGCGAATGTAACGGAGCCCACAGGCCTGCCGTCGGCGCTTGCGGCCACTCGGTGCTAAGTGAGGCCCCGGACCCGGACCGTCCACTGGTTCACACCAGTGTCACGCTCATCCGTACACGTTCCCAGTCCGGCCCTCAGGGTACCTCGCTGGCTTTTTAGGGGCATAACGCTCGGGCAGTTATTAAAAAGGGAGTTAAGTTCTGAGAGCACCAGTTAACAATGATTTACTCATGAAAAAGTGCATTAAGCTACAGTGCTCTGAGCAGCCCGACCTTGGAGTTGATCGCTTCTAAATGGCTTGAATAGAAGTTGGTTATTTACCTACTGGCAAGGGCCCAAGATTTATCTTTTAAGCCACAAAGTTCTATCATTTATCTGTAAGCTCCCTACTCAATGTTACATTTTGAAACGCTGATTTAATTATAGGAGGAAACTGACGCTGAAACAAGTGAAAAATGAATATAGAACTCTGATAAAACAGGAAATATTTAAGCAATCTGGCACCTCTATCCTGAGAAGTTAAAAGGATGTTTCAAATAATTTATGGATTTAAGGGGATAAAGCCCTTGTTATAAAGAAACGGGGTCGGGGGCCCCGAGCACTTGACCCAGAAACGTCATATTGGACTCCTGATTCCGGAAGAGAGTGCGACTCTGTAATTTATTGGAAGAGCCCGAATGCAGATGCATTTACAGCCCAGTTATCTCCGTGCTATGGAGATAAATCTAATTATTTTTCATTTCGAAGCTGAAAAGGGAAGGCGCTCTCAGAATAAGTGGGTTCTCCCACGCACCCTCTTTCTGCTTCTTTCTCTCCATCATACATCAAATTAATGTGTCTGTAAACCCCGGTGAAGAAGTCGAGTGCTTCGTCTCAACTCCGTGTCCCTTTCTCGTACCGGGGAGGGTCGGGGCAGCGCTGGGACAGGTGGAGACGCAGAGGCAGAGGGACACGGCAGAGGCTTTGGTGCTCAGAGCACCCGTGGTTTTGGTGGGGAGGGACGAGGCGACGAGATGGCCGCGGAGGCTCCCTAGGTGTCGAAGGGCAAAACGCCCGTCTGGGCGGTGGGTGTGCCGCCCGCTTTGCTCCTGTGTTGCCACCCCCTGCCACGCCAGGAGGCTGGGGCCGGGGTCTGGAGGGTGAACCTGCAGACTCCGTCACAGGCAGAGGGGACGGTTCTGCCCTTTCCTCTTGCTTCACACCCCAAACCAAGGAGGCGCCTGCACTTGCTGGGCTGCCGGACACACCAGGCTGCGTGGCGCTCGTGACGCGGGGCACGGGGACCAAAGGCCTTGGTCGGGAATCGGCCCCTGGGCTGCGGGAATGTTTCTGCGACTTGTAAAAAAAATGTCCCGCTTGGTCATTTGTCTGAGAAAGCAGAGAGGTTAGGCTACTCCTCCTCCCCTCCTCCCTAAAGGTAAAAGCAACGCCAAGAATGTCCCCTAAAAATATAACATTAATTTCCAACTCCGAGAACTTAACATTCCGCCGTCAAGTTCAATCCGCATCAGAAATCCATTAGGGTCCGGACTTTTAGGGCCTATCAAGTCGTTCTTTCTCGGTTGTGTAATTCTGTTGGAATTTTACTGCAAGAAGCACTAAAATATCAATGGGGGAAGGATAATGACCAGAAACGGCACAGATTTTACTCTGTGATAAATCAAATAACCTCACCACGTCTCCGAGAAGGAAAGGCAAATACAATCGGAGGGCCTGTGCCCGCCCTGCCCCGACAGCGGCCCACAGAGCCTCCCAGACGGCAGGGCCGGGCAGGGCACCCCTTGGCGCGCCTTCTTCCTCGGGCCCCGCAGTTTTGCAGGGAACAGGCTCACGTTGCGTTTTATCTACCTCACTGCAATTAATTACGCTTTTCAAAAATCAGAACAAAACCGATATTTGCTTTATTACATTTATTAACACAGCGATTGCGGGTGAAAAGGACTGGAGCTTGCGGGTCGGAGCTGGGGCTGGAAAAGGAGATTAGGTCCGACTCTTTCAGCAGAGGGTCAGCTTGTCACAGCAGCTTCAGGCTGAGACGTGCAGCAGCGATTAACCCGGCAGAGCCTGGTCTTGCCAGTCTGTTCCCATGAACCCCTGGGGAGAACCCCTCTCCTCTGCGTGCATTTGCTCTTAGATTTCACTCTGCGTGGGGGTGCCGGCCCTGCCGAGGTGCCGGGCTCTGCATCTACTCACTTACTCATCGCGAAGACAGCATGGGGGTTTTAGCTCTACTGTACCCATTTCACAGGTGAGAAAACGGCACAGAGCGGGTAAGGAGCTCGCCCGAGTCGGAACCATGCAGCCTGTTCGAGGCTTTATTCTGTACCAACCATTTAGCAGCTGTGCTTTCACGCCGGTCACACACTCCTAACCAACACCTGCCAGCAGAGGCTGTTACTTCCCAGTCTGGACCAGAGATCGCACACACAGCGAGGGTCACCCAACTGTGCCGCTTTTCAAATCTTTTGCCTGCTTCGCTGCACAGGCTGACACTGTCCCCGGTCGCATGCTCCCTACTGCGGGCTTCAGGACAGTCGTCTGAGCCCGGCGGCCTGAGCTTTCCAAGTCCACGCGTCCATCCGGGACGTGGAATAACGGGGGCAGTGAACGGCCTCATCTCTAACTCCCAGGACACGTCACACAGGTTTGGAAGGTGTCAGGGCTGGTCCTGGATGATTGGTAAACTTCCGACTATGTTAAAGAAATGAGCGACCTGGCATGAACATGTCAGCTCCTAATTTAGCCAACCAGGCTACTTTTTTCAGCTTTTTTACGGTGTCTATTTCAGGTGCTCCGCTGGATCCTGCGATCCAGGTACACACTGTGAAACCGCACAGCAGCCAAGCTAAGGACGCACCCGTCACCTCGGCTCCCTGCGTCTCACCTTTGCACATTTCAGGTGCAGGTACAGCCTTCTCCGTGGTCGCCATGCTTTCCACGAGCGCTCCTGACCTGCTGACCCTAAACCCCGGCGAGCACTTTTCCGGGCTGCTGGATCAGGACGGGGGTCAGCGGCTAGGACGGTGGTTCTCCAGCTGTGGCTCCAAGCACCCGGGAACCTGTTAAGAGGACACAGCTTCCGGGACCCACTCAGACCGCTACAGGAGACGCTCTGGGGGTGGGCCCCCAGGTCCGTGCTTTCATAAAGCTTCCCAGCCGCGCTCGTGCGGCCTGAGGACCCGAGAGCCGGGGTGACGGAGGGGTCAGAGGATCTGTGATGACGTCAGTGTCTCACCTCGATGCCGAGCGGCCGGTGCGATGGAAGGCGCCCACAGCCAGTCTGCCGACACGTATGTGGGGTGCCAATGACACCAGCAAATATGCGAGCTGTTATGGGCAACGGTTAACTTCTGAAGGTATGAGGCTTTCGAACTTACTCAAACTTTAGTGTTCTCAGCAGGAAAAACTGAAAATAAATTTGCTCGTTTTGATGTATCACAAACACCACGTAATGGAAGCAACACGGCATCGCCAAGCAGTGCTTAGCAAGCTACACTCTCCGTTCCCGCGACCTCTCCTCTGTCTCAGGAGGGCCGAGGGGCTCACCCAGAGGGACGCACACTCGGCCACGAGCACGTCCTCCAGCCCCCGACACCTGCCAGCCCGCGGAACCTAGAGTCTGCCTGTGTGCCACACATCTGCCACCAAAGCCCACAGAAAGCCACGTTTTCTCTTTTATGGCCAGACCCGTGGCATATGGAAGTTCCTGGGCCAGGGACTGAATCAGGGCCACAGCTGCAACCCACGCAACGCTGGATCCTTTAACCCACAGCACCAGGCCGGGGACCAAAGCCGCACTCAGCAGTGAGCCGAGCTGCTGCAGTCAGGTTCTTAACCCACTGTGCCACAGCGGGAACTCCTAAACCCACTTTAACCCCCTGTATGAGTTACAGGTAACTTTTGGAGCTCACGGGCGACCCAGACTTAGCGGGGGGTTTAAGGTCTGCAGCGTTCGCGGAGGGCAGTGTGGCCTTCCCACCCCATACACCCCACCTGGACCCCACGCCTCCGCCCGCCTTGCTTAGACCTGTCCTCGCTCACAGCTGCAAGTGCCAGTCCCCCCACCCGCCGAGCCCAGGCAGACACGGGTCCCCTCCAGCCGTGTTTACAGCGGGGCTGCCAAGGAGAGACACAAGTGCAAGGCCAGCCGCGGACTCTGGGCCTCACCCCCTCCTACCTCCGCGGAAGCAGGCGGACCCACCCGGCGGCCAGGCGCGGGGCGCCGAGCCTCTGCGCGTCCTTCCCGGATGGTCCCCGCCTTCCCCGGCCGCGTTTTCAGGCTGAGTTGCCATTTCGGGCCTTCCTCACAAATTGAACCCTGTTTTCCAAATTGGCCAGAGAAAAGTTCTTGCCATGCTGAAATCATTTCCAGAGCTAAATCGGGAAACCTGAGGCCGCCGGGCAGCCGCACAGCTGGCTGGAAGGCGCCGCAATAAAGGCCTGTGAATAAGGTGCATTGAGGCTAAATTGGATGCATGTGAAGGGCCGTTTATCCAGAGGGGGGCGGAGGTGGACGGAGAGGAATTAATGATATAAGAAATTAAATTAGCTCAACCAACCCTTTAAAAGACACACTGGAGAGTATCTGACCTGCCATGAACCTCGCACAACCCGAGACCTTCGGTTTTGACCACGAAGCCGGGCGGGGAGCCCTGGGGAAGGAAGAGGTTCTGAGCCGGGGGCTGCGAGCAGCAGAGGGCGGAGGCCGGCGTGAAAGCCAGCAGGCTGCGAGAGACGAGAGGTCAGCCCGGCCGATGAAAATCTTTCATTAACTGATCACAGAATCCCTGACAGAAAAATAAACACGCCTTTTTATCCTCTCCATCACGGTGTTCTTCAATGAAAAGAAATCAGGACCTATCATGTTCTTGAAAGATAATTGATCGGTTTATGAGCCTAATGCTTTAATTGATTGCAAAAATATTTCACTCACACTCCTAATCTGACCTCACTGCCCCTCAGAGAAAAGCGGGGGGGGGGGGGGCGGAAGAAACACCATGGTTACGAGCCAAGGGTTTTACAGACTTATATTCCTGTCCTATTCAGTCATCTGGCCGTGGAAAGATTTCCCTTCCTTCAATAATCGTCTAATTTTAATATTAAAACATTCAATGATGCTAAAACATTAATAGACGAGAATATGATATTAAATTTCTAAAATGCAGCTTAGGGTTTTCTTTACAGCATCAAAGTGAAAGAACACAATTACCTCATCTCCACCTAAATCTTCTTCTCTGCACAGGTAGAAGGTAAGAGGTCACACCTGCTACTCTGTTTCCACAGAACAGTCTAGTAAGACTGTTGCCATCGGGCAGAGGGATCCATACACACCAAAAGCTTTAGAGAGAGGGAACATGGGAATACAAAAAACAACATCTTTGCAAAAATCTAGTTTTTAGGCCAAAGATTTCGAGCTTCGTGGAGTTTGGGGACGACACCTTGCATCCTCTCGAGTATGCCCCAAGCGCCCAGTGACATTGAGGTCACAGCAAGAGGCATTCAAAATATACTTGCTGCTGGGGTGCCAGATTTTACTCTATACACTAGGAGTTAGAAATATTGAAAGAGTCACGTCCCCTTAGAGCAAATCCCAAACAGAGACACTGTTTTCTCTCCACTAGGCCCTAGAACTTACTAATACATCCGGCGCCCTGCGACCTCATTTGAAGGCGCCACAGTCTGGATGTGCCCCCAGGTCAGAGACCCAGGGTCCGGGCGCATGGCTGAGGCACCGTTTGGGTGGAGAGCGGCCTCGCTCACGGGCTGTGAGTCTGGGAGAGTCGAACTCAGGGCCCGCCATCCTCCGACTCCTGCCGGCTAAGCCACACGCCAAGGAGGGACCCAGAACCGCGGGGTCCCTGGAGAAACGGGCTCTTTCCCGTGGCCTTGTCCCTTTTCAGGGCTCCGTGTGAGCGCCTTCCCTGCCCAGACGAGCGGCCGGGCGGCTGCCAGAACGTCCCCGGGCCCTGGGGGTGCGGCAGCCTCAGAACAGACAGCCTGCAGGCCTGCTCCGTCCACTCTGCTCACTGCGGGCCACGCGTGACCATCCAGGGTTAATTACAATGGACGAAACTGAAAGCCGAGCTTCCGAGTCGCCCTGGCCACACCTCAAGTGCTCGAGACACGTGGGCCGACGGCGCAGACGGAACCTCCTAGCGGCACAGAGCCTTCTGCCGGGCGGCGGGGCTTCAATAACAATCCCGCTCACCTTCCGCCTAAGTTCTACTGAATGCAGGGTGCAAATGAACTGCAGAATGAACTTGCATTATTTAAAATTTTTATTTAAAATTTTTTAAATTTGAAAGGGCTCTCACACAAGTTCAAGTTCTAAAAGTCAAGAAAAGACTGTTTCCATAGCTTCACTTTTGAGTTTGGATGGGTTTTTTGGCTCTAGAAGATATTTATGCGGAATCTAGTGCACATTAAAAAGGTACGATAAAGAATTAACATAAAAAATGCAAAGAGTTGATGATCAGTTTACTTCTGGAAAACAACACGTAGAAAAGGTGGTTTGGTGAAGAAATCTTTGTTTGACTCAACTGCTTTGTGTTTAGAATTTTCACAAAAACTACACATTTTGTGCAATAAAACAGCATCTGACTTGAAGGCACTTGATTTCAGGCTTCCTTTTCCCGCTGAAGATCAGAGCCTGTCCGAGCTCACGGGGCAGCTGTGCTGTGCACAGAATACAGCATCCGCAGAAAGAACTCCACTTTTTAAATTATTTTAAAGTAAAGCCAAACATCAGCATTAAAAGTAGAAATCTTAGAAAAAGCTAATTTCTAAACTCTCCATCCAGCTGGAAGGCTGAATCGTACACGGTATACTTTGCATTACTTCTTGTAAAGAGGGTGAGAATATCTGTGGGGAGTTTTAATTAACTATTGTGATTCATCAAATTCACTCATCTAAAAAATTATACATAACCAAACGTGGACTGATTACTGTATAACCCGAACATAAAAACGCAGCCTAAAATTTATCAGTAATGCTGACTACAACCTCCTCTATGCCCCGACTTTGCCTCTTTAATCCTCATCTTCTGATGCGCATTCAGGAAACATAAACTGGGAGGTGCCGTCAGGTCACCGGGATGAGGCTGCCGTCTGGTCACGTCGCTGTTGCAGCGTGAGAACTGAGCTCAAGCCCTGCTGCAGGACCAGTGTCGACTGTTACAAAAACCTAGACAAAAAGCAGGTGGCCAGTAAGTCGTGGTCTGAGCCCAGGAGGTCAGGGTCCTGGACGGCGAGTCCAACTTGAGCTTTAAACCCCAGCAGAGGCGAAGAGCTCGCCTGCACAGCTCCGGGACCGGGGCCGCGGCCATGACCTGCCACGCAGCAGGAAGCCTGCAGCCCGGGTGCTGGCTTGGGGGCGCAGGTGAGCGACGTTTCTGCCAACTCCCAGACCGCGAGACACGTCTGCCAGGCAGTTCCTAGGCCACGATGCTCTTTTCTTAGGCAACAGAAGTTTTCACATCAGAACGGGCTGCTTTAAATTTCATGAAAGTCTGACGCATCACATGAGGCAAAGGCCGAAGCAGAGGCCATCCCTGAGCACAGGGCAGGGCAACTCTCTTCCGCAGAGGAAGCCCCACCCACTGGGAAGCCCCGCCCACCGGGGAAGCCCCGCCCACCGGGGAAGCCCCACCCCACCCCACCCCATCTGCTCTCAGCAGGTGACTTTTCTGGGCCCCGAGGGTCTCCCGCAGCCAGGGAGCGGTGTCCCTTCAGGACCCTGGGTATCTGGTCTTCGCAACAGGGCCTCACCAAGGAAGCTGGGCGGCTGCCCTCCCCCTCCTGTGGCTCCACGCAGCCCCTGCGTGGGCTCTGAGGTCAGGGGCACCTCCGGCCCCTGGGACGACCGAGCGGCCTGCCAGCCTGGGAGCCTCGGCCGGCCGGACCTGCAGTATAACCACAAGCTCTATTTTCTGTCTCGGTCCGGCATAGGCGCTTGTTGGCACCGTGTAGGGCGCAGAGACCGCATCCGTCCCTCCACCGACTTCGTTTAAAAAATCGCCGCATCGAGCACGTTTCAGTACTGAAGAAGCCAGATGCGGAGGGTCTGGCATTTTACACGTGAGCACATCTCTGTGTTTTGGGGGCTTCGTCCTCTCTCCTTCACTGCGCATCTGGCGAACAGGGACGGGTCGCAGAGCGGCCAGGACGTGGGTGACCCCCCAGGAGTCGGGGTGGTGGCGCCGAGACGCAGCTGCAAAGCCGGGCGCCCAGCTCCCGCCACCCTGACGGCCGGTGCCCGTCCCCGGAGTCGTCTTTCTGTTGGCTCAGTGACCGTGGAGCAGGCGTCAGCAGGCGCCTGGTGCCACGCCCGGCGCAGCGGCTGGCCAGGACCGGCACTCCGGCGTCTGAGGAAGGACGCACGGCTCGCTCCAGGTGCCTGATGGACGGGACGCGGGGCTGCCGACCGGCTCTTGGGCGGAGCGGTCGGGGCGGCGGCGGGGAGGCCACCGCGGGCGAGGGTGCCCTTCAGCGAGCTCCCACACCGCCTGTGACGGGCCGGGGCAGGGCGGGGGCTGCGGTCTAGGAGGAGCAGGACAGACTCGGCCGCCCTGACAGAGGTCGCGGTACAGCGAGAAGGGCACACAGCGAGTGGGCGGCCCCCGGGACCGGCGGAGACGGCGCCCACATCCGGGCTGGGCTGTGCTGGGAAGCGGCTGGGAGCGCGTGAGAGGGCGGCTCCCTCTGTCCCCCGGTCCCCGCCCGCCCGCCCGCCCGGCTATGGAGCTGAGGCGCCCCTGGAAAGGACACTCAGAGCGTCAGACTTAAATGCCACCAGTGCCGCCGTTCTTCTCATCACTCGACCTAAACCTGCAAACCGGAACACTGAACAACCTCCGACTTTCTAGGGGGAAATTTAAAACCGCTGTTCCCGCGCATCAGGGCTACGTGGAGAGAGGTAAGCGAGCTGTGCATGTGACTTTCCACGTGGCAAAGACGAATAAAGGGGACTGAGGGTCTCTGGGGGTCGCCTCCACTAGAGCAAAAACTTGCCTGAGAAAGCCCAGTGCTAAGGCTGCGAGGAGCCGAGAGAAAACCCTCCAGCCATTCCAGGAACTGATGGGAAAAGCAGAAGTTTTAATAAGTTTACTATAAAAAATATTAAATTTCAAAGCCAAGAGACAATCTCCAAAGGCCACTGGAACCTTAGCACAGACTGTTTTGTAAACACGACCTAAGCTTCGCTGAAGACGGCATCAGCTGGGACCTGGGAGCAAAGAGGCCGGCCACAGGGACGCGGACGCTGGGCCTGGATGCTCACAGAGCCCCACCGGTCGGAGCTGACCCGCCCCTGGGAAGAGGGGCAGAGGCGAGGGTGGCCTCTTGAGGGTCTAATGGGGGCGGGGGGGCGCCCAGAAGGTTCCCCAGCAGATGCGGCGGGAAACCCGCTCACCTCGAACAGTCTAAGGCCCCTGTCACGTGCAGCCAAGGACGTGGGAAGGAAAAGGCCTTCTGATACGGGAGCACATGACACAGGGCAGCAATCAAAGCCACCTCCCCAACTGCGCCCTCCCATCTAAGAGCCTTAGAGTGTCCTTAGACTGTATGTCCAGAGAGAAGCCATGCTGCTAACTAGGAGGTCAAATGGCACAAATCGTTATGTTTTAAAGATGACATGCTGGAGTTAATACACAAATAAAAAGGACACGCACTATAAACAAACGGATAAATGCATTTTCAGAAGCTGATCGTGAAGTTTTACAGTCAACTTCCGCCCATCTCTTAAGCGATGTAACCGCAGGAGACAGCAGCGGAAAGAAAAAGCAGCAGCCGAAGAGGCTACCAGGTCTCCTTTGGAGCTCTGGCCGGACGGCCGGACCCTCCCTGAGTCCCGGTCTTCACTCCGCAGCCGATCCGAGCAAGTCCTGCATGCAGCACCCAGTCGGAAACGCTGCACGTGGAGGACAGAGGCTGCCTAACGTCACAGAAGTGCTTGCGGGTGACACACTCGGAGGTTTTAGACAGCTCCGCCGCGGCCGTCCGCTTGCCAGCCCACTGCTGGGCCGGGGAGTCGGGCCGCACCCCGGCTCTTCGCCCTTCCCAGCCTGGGTCCCCAGACGTCCCACTAGCATCGAGCAAAACCGGAGCAGGCAGAGAGCCGGCGGCTGAGCGAGCAGGCCCTGGAGCCGAGCACGGTCTCCGATGAGCTGCAGGCTCCTGGGTCCCTCCGCTCCCAGCCCCCACCCCGAGGACTGGCAGCCCGGAGTCCCCGCCGGCCGACACTCTGCGCTGCAGACGGCCCGGGCGGTTAACGTCCATTCCCGCCCCAACCGTGGAGCGTGATGCTGATTTCTGAGTCCGCCAGTCACTTCTGAGTTTCAACAGGGCGATGATACGCAGGCCTGGTAGCGAGGGGGCCTCGCCGGCCCAGGCAGTCCCCGACCCGGGGCTGACGCTGAAACCGCACGGCGTCTGTCACGCCAGCTTTTCACCTGAGTGCAGCTGCAAATGCAGAGCGAAAGCCACAAAATGAGGAAGATGGCTCCAGGAGCCAGGCCCCCTAACGGGGGCAAGCGCGCTGAGGCTTTCAGTAATGGAAGATCATATATTTGTTTGCAGACACGAAGGCATCGAAACAGCTGCTGCATCGTCCGCAAACACTAGGTACCACGAGGGCCCGCGATTCTGCTGCTGGGGCGTCTCCCCAGCCCTTTAGGGGGGCCGCAAGGTGGCCGCAGCATAATAAGCGGTCCCTTTCAGGGCTGAAAGGACACGTGTTCGGCCCCGTCTATTTCATTATCAGGTACACTGAGCTCACCTGTGCGACTGCTACTCAGACACGGAGGAAACCAGAGGAAACACTGGACAGACAGACACACAGGCCGCTAAGCGACAAGGCACTGCTGTGGAGGCTGCAGGAACCAAGAGGCTAGACAGGGGCAGGGCCTGTTGTGGGCGGGAGGCCTACAGTCCAAAGATAAGAGGCAACGATTTCATACAAAGGCGAAAACACACGAACTGAAACACACAAGATTCGCCTAAAGGACGGACAGTTCCTCCCCACCCATCACAGGCCGACTGGCAATTAACTCAGAGTCCTAGACACGTGTCACTGGCCCGTATTCTGGGACTTGAGGATGCGAGGATATTTAAAACCAGAAATAGGAAAGCCTTGCTTCTCTACATTTCCTGACTCTCAAAACCCAGTTTTCGCTCTAGAGACCCTGGCCTGGGTCCTTCAACCTTGCATAGAGCTGGGGAAATTTCAGTGCAGGACAAGAAGCAATGCTGAACACGAAAGCTACCTAGATGAAGCACGAAAGCACAAAACGGCAATCCTTCTGAAAATGGCAATTATCTGGACGCATGGAAATGTGAGTCTGCAATAAATTATTTTTTCCTCCAGATAACTGACTAAAATAACTCAAGAGTCCTTGAGGAAAGCATTAGGAAACCAAGTATCAAGCTGCTAGACTCTTAACAACCCAAATGACCTACCAGTCCCCAAGAGATCACCAGGAAAATAGCTGGAACTGGTATTTCTGAGAAATGGTGCAGGTATGCTTACAGAGTCTATTTAAATTACTGCTTCAGCCAAAATAACCAGATTACAGAATAAAAATACTAAGAAGCCATATATGATCATTTATAATGTAGCTATTAAAAACTCACTAGGTTAGGCGATCCCCCTGTGGTGCAGTAGGTTAAGAATCTGACTGCAGCAGCCCGGGTCTCTGCTGAGGTGTGGGTTCAATCCCCGGCCCGGCTCAGTGGGTTTAAGGATCCAGAGTTGCCGCAGCTGTGGCTCATATCCAGTCCCCGGCTCGGAAACGTCCACATGCCTCGGGAGCAGCCATAAAAAAAAAAAAAAATCAGGTTAAAAAAAATCCTTACAATTGGATATGTCTGGATTTTTGAATATCTGGGTCAAGTAACAGGTATGGAAACATCCAGATCACGTCAGTGGACACCGCGTTTCCTGAAGTCTCCGTACCGTACACGCTATTTCATCGTTTAAGTTCCTAAAGAGCAAAGAGCTCGCGTCCAGAATGCGAACAGCAGTGGGGCGCCGTGAGAAAGTCTAGCGCTCTGGGAGAAGCTGAACTCGCCGCTGATAAAAGCTTCACAGAGACAGGATATAAAAAGCAGGAAGCTCTCAGTCACGGAAAGCCTCAGCTCTTGCTACCAGAGGATTGTGATCGTTAACACCAGTTATCTATTCACTGCAGGTTGTAGAACAAGCAGGAGACTGACTTGGTTTTGTTCAGGACGTTTCTGAATAGCTGATTTTCAGATATTCAGGAGGGAGGGTGAACTGGCTACCACCGGGAAAGCCCGTCCACGTCTCGTCAGGCTTTGAGGGTGTCTTTTTCTCCGACTTCGGAATCAGGTTTCTACAGTGGTGAACACCGAGTTTAACGGCCAGTATGCACAGTTTGAAAGTGCAAGCTCTTTCTTGTTTTGTTTCCAATGCTGTATTTGTTTGCACACGTGGAGAACAGGTTCACGCTGCACGCTCCCTTCCACGTCGATTTGCTCCGTGGGAATTTAATCCAGCGCCCCTTGGGGAGGCCGCGTGGAACCTGCGGGCCTGAAGGAAGGGCTGGGAGCAACCCCTCGTCCGGAAGCTTCCCAGTTAGACAACTGGGCGTCCGTGAACACAAGCACGTCGGAAGCGTCCACCCCACAGTGTCTTCGGCTGAAACACTGAAGGTCAAGTGTGAAGGAGACACAAACTTCGTCAGGACACTGACAGTGCCTTTCCCCGGCTGGCACTGTTTCCCCCCGTGAAACCCAGCGGCTGAGCCGCTGCTCTTCCCTCCACGCAGGACCGCACGGCCGAGCCCCGCGCGGGGAACCTCCACCTTGTCCAAAAGCCCCTTCTGTTTGCTCCAGAGCAGATACAGCGCCCCCGGGCTGTGCGCCTCCCACCCTCCGCGGCCCGCCCGGCGGCCTGCAGCC
This sequence comes from Catagonus wagneri, assembly GCA_004024745.2. NCBI lineage: Eukaryota > Metazoa > Chordata > Mammalia > Artiodactyla > Tayassuidae > Catagonus > Catagonus wagneri. The sequence goes on along the minus strand of PVHT021183522.1, from coordinate 820,653 downwards.
GGTTCTTGGGTGGGCAGAAACCTGGGAGACGCAGCCACCAGGCAGCTCGCTGCTCCCCTGCGGCACATCTGGGCTTCATATCAGGCCTTTAATTAATCCTCAGTGAAAGCCAAGCCATGACATTTTGCCTGGGCCGGCTCCAGCTCTGGACAGGCCTTGATTTATTGCGACTGAGTCTCCACCAACACTGATTTATTTCAGCTCCGGGGAGGAGCGCGGACTCGGAACAGAAAAGCGCTGTTGAAGGCAGAGCACGTGACGCGGGGACAGGCCCTCCAGACTTCCAGGGCCGCGGGACAAACGGTCAGGATCGAACGGCCTCCGGGAAAGCCGTTTTTGAAAAAATCTAAGATTTAAAGAACACAAAAAAGTACAAAACAAAACAAACACAACCACGGCTGAGCGAGGAAGGTCCTGGAAAGGCTGGCCGGTGAGCGCAGGCCGTGGGCTGGGCAGGGCGGATTCCGGGCCTGAGCTCCATCAGCCCTGCGCTCCGGGAGGGCCCTCGGGACGCCTGGGCCTTGGCCTTCGCGGCGGGGCACCGCGGCTGCCGGCTGAGGCAGGCGGCACGGGCAGGCTCCGCGCGCGGTCTTTGTCAGGCTGCAGAGCCAGGGGCGCGCAGGCTGGTCACCGGATCAAACAAAGACAGAGGACCAGCAGGTTTCAAGGGTGACTCTGCCCCTGTCCCAGGAGGGCCCTCGGGAAACCCCTCCCTGGCGGAAGCCTCACGTGTGCTGTGGGTGACTGCGACCCAAGTGCCACACCAGGGTGTCCAGATGCCAGCCCTGGCCCAGCAGAGCGCCAGACTCTGGCAGGGGCTCTTCGCTGGCGCCTGAGAGTGGGTCCCGGTGTCACAGGGAGCGCAGGGCCGGCAAAGGAAAGCACAGAAAACCATCTGAGGAAGTGCCGTTCCCCAAGGGGAGGTGACGGTGGGAGGTGGGCTGGACGCGAGGGAAGGGGACAAGCAACCGACCTGAGCAGAGGCGGCAGGCGACTGCCCCCCCGCCCCCACTTGCAAACCGCTCGGCGCCCCCAGCCGCTCCAGGCAAGTTACTTGGCCAGTGGGCTCCCTTTTCTTTTGCAAAACAGGGATTTAAAAAACTCTTATTCTGGGGGCTGCTGTCAGACGCCCCCCACGGTGGACGTGGGGCTCTCCTGTGCTGAAGACACAGGTGTGGTGCCCCGGAGACGGGGCGGGAAGACGGGTCTGGGCCCACCCTGCACCTGTCCACAGCACCCGCGCCCTGGGCGGGGGCTGAAGCGACGGCGGCACCTGAGGAAAGCGGCGCGGAGACCCTCCACTCAGAGCTGGCCTCCCAGCCATGCGCGTGGGAGGCGGGTCCTGTGGGTCCCACTCCCGCTGGCGGCCAACCGCCAGGACGCAGCGGGGGCGCCCTGCGCGGGTAATCCGCAGACTCCCCGACTCTTGGGGGCTGAGGCCGCACCCGAACTATGAGCCAGGGGTGCATTTGTTCTGTCACTGGGGCCCGCCTGGTCTAATTTTTGTGACTTTTTTTTTTTTTTTGCCTTTTTGTCATTTTATGGCCGCGGGTTTATGGCCGCACCCGCGGCATGTGGAGGTTCCCAGGCTAGGGGTCTAATCGGAGCTGTGGCCACTGGCCTGCGCCGCAGCCACAGCAACGCGGGATCCGAGCCGCGTCTGCAACCTACACCACAGCTCACGGCAACGCCGGATCGTTAACCCACTG
>PVHT021183522.1:803264-818844 GCA_004024745.2 Catagonus wagneri | reverse complement strand
AATTTTTTGTGACTTTTTAAAGAAAATCTAAAGTCAGATCTATCCGACCAAATTTCACTGAGGTTGAATTACAGTCTCCACCTCTTTGACGTTTCTGTTTTGTCAGAGATTCGAGGAGGCTGGGGGCCTCGTGGTGGGGGGAGTGTCTGCACATCCTCGTGCCGGGCGCCCTCGAGGGGAGGAGCAGCCGCGCAGGGCCTCCGTGCGCGCAGAGCGGCCGGCCCTGGAGGGGCGCATGGGGCCGACGGCGGAGCCTCTCTGACCACGGACCGCGGGCGCTCGGACGCGTGGAAGGTCCGCCGGGAGCCGTCACTGCCTTTGTCACGTGTGAGCTGGACGATGCAGGTGGGGGCCCTACGTCCGCACGTTTGGGCCGAAGCTCCCCAAGCTGCGTCTCCAGCTGCGCACACGTGGATTCTCTCCCGTCTGATGGCCCGCTTCCGGGGAGGTGCCCGTGCACCTTCACTGACTTTACCGGGTGTTTTGAAGCCCCGTGTGATGGGGGCTTTCGGGGGGGGGGTAAGCCAGTGGGTGAGTTCTGGCGAGCCAGGGGCCACACGGTCCCACCACCAATTTCCAGAGCTTAACTGGAGAATTTAACAAGCGGGCAGACCTGGCACAAAGCAATACATTGTGACCTGTGAATAGCGATAACTTTCTAAAAATATTTTTAAAGCTTTAAGAAATCAAAGACTGAATACCCATCCTGGCGGGGAGAGCGAGAAAAGGAGGGAAATAAAACCAACCGGCCCAGGAATGGTCACCCTAACGGGGCCTTCACTGAATCAGGTGAGGGCCTTTCTTACAGGCTGCGTGCTATCTCTGTTCTCCCAGAGGAACAGGCCGACGATCTCAGAGGGCATGTCTGGGGCTGCGCCCGCCTACAGACGGGCGGTCCAGGGCTGCCTGGGAGGCCTCGCTCCCTGCGGCCGGCCGTGGGGAGGGGGAGTGCACTTACACACGCACAGACGAGGCTTTTAATTAATATGCGGTTATAAACGATACACTATATGCCTAGATATGAGACAATGCCCATCAATACGCGAACGATACCATTTTTCAAACATTCCCTTTCTTTTTCACTTACAAGTTTCAGCTGAAGGTTCACTGTCCCAAGCAGCTTATGAGCTGACCAGTTGTTCTGAATCTGCCGGTCACAAGTTTTCTGTGAGACGCCTGTCATTTGAGTTGTAAACTTTCCGAGAGATGGTGTCACTTTAATGTCATCAGCCAGCGGACCGCTACCCTGGAATGCAGGCCCCTCGTCCAGCCGTACCTCCGCCTCCTCCTGGTCACCGCGCTGACCCCACCAGGCGTGGGCAGTGCTCCTGGGCTCTGGGACCACGTAGGGGACCAAGCGCTGGGCTTCCGCAGGGCTCTGTGCTCACACACAGCTGTGGTGTCCTGTCTCTTCAGAGTTTTAAGGAACTAAAATCTACACCAGAAGTCCAAGAATCAGCACTGTTGGGTTAAAACCCCAGGTCTGCCCAGGCTCGTGGCTGGCCCTGAAGGGAAGTCACCTTAGCCCCACGGGACTCCACGCAGATGCATTTCTGCAGTTAGAAAAACTATACCAGCTTCTGAAAAAAACCGGCTTGCGACCCTTACCAACAAGGATGCGGTGTAAACGGAAAGAGTGACATGGGTTCCCTGACAACCTAGGGTATTCGTCACACCATTAAAGTTACAAGTGTTTGCGTTTTTGTATCGCTGCCCCCAGAACAAAGAGAGCACACCATGAGCTTATGAAGTTCCTTCCACACAGACGCTGGGGTTTTCTAACCAGTGCGTCTGGCAGCCTCCACGACGGAGTGGGACGGACCACCGAGAAAAGATGCGGCCAAGACGCTCTCCGAGTTACACGGACTCTTGGTCTGAAGTGAAAGCACTTGAGTAAAGTGAGTCGTCAGCCCAGGATTCCACCTGCCAGCTGAGATGCTGCCCACCGCTGAGTGACCCGTCCGAAAGGACGCGGCCACCATGAATCCGTCTGGTCTAAATCAAAGACCCAAAGGTACACGCTCTGTTCCTGCGGGCAGTCCTGTGTCAACAACTATATGCGTTCTAAAGCCTTCACCTAGAAAATTCTGGCATCCTCTGCGTTGAAAGAGGATCCGCTTTAATGCTTGAGCTGCTTTCCTTTCACTGGTGCCCTCAGTCACGGTGACTCCTGTGTGGCTGCCGGTCCCCAAGGCTGATCTGGATTCCAAACGGTGGACAGTGTCCACTGTGGCCACACTGGTGCCGGCTGCGGCCACTTCCCAAACTCCCGGGAAACACTCACCCTGGGAAAAGGCCGCAAACAGAGCCTTTTGCCCGCCCTGTGGCAGCAGGGAGCGCCTGGCCGAGGTCCCCACAAGCCCCTCAGTGTGACGAGGACAGGCCACCAACTGTCAAGCCACACGATCACTACAGAGAAAAAGTACCAGCTGCTCGTCCAGAACAGTCCTACCGGGATCCAGGCTTTCTCTTCTCACGGCGACCCCTTTCGGGGTCCCTAACTGTGCCCGAGCTGGTTTTAGCACGCGCAGCTCAGCCTGTGAACACGGGGAGCCCCAGGCAGTGCTCCCTGGAGGGCCCAGCGTGAGGTGAGACTTGCCCAGCCCACGAAGCAGAGATATATACCGGTTCGTGACGACTTAGTCCAGAGAAAAAGAATATAACATGTCTCGATGACATTTTGTATTCTTAACACGTTTACGTGGCATTCTGGATATAACGGGTTAAATAAAATTTTAAAATTAATTTCACCTGTTTCTCTTCACTTTTCCGAATGTGGCTACTGGAAACATTTAAATTACATAAAATGAAACAGCTTGCGTGTGTGGCCTGGATTAACATTTCTATTAATAGCTTGTTCTACAGCGTTTTTTATCCTAGGATGGAAAAAGATAAATGCCAGCTTACCTGAGTGTAGAGTGACTGATGAAACCTGAAAACCAGGATGGCATCGTGCCATGTAAGTCACTGGTTTCACTTAGGGGTTTCACAATGTCAAAACATAAAAGCGCATACTCTGGGTCATTAAAAACAACATAAATTCTACACTAGACGGTCATTAGACTTTCATGTAAAAAGCATTTATCAAACTGGAATCAAATGCTCAGATTATGACTCTCAGGGCCCACCTGACTCCCGTGCCCCTGAAGACGGGCGGTCAGGACCCGGCTGCGAGGCGACTCGCTTCGCGCCGCACGGCTGGAGGCCGAGGCCCAGAACGGGGCAGGAAGGACGCTCTTCGGGCGCCGGTGCCCTCGCGGCAGGACACACAGGCCGGGGCGGCCGCGGCACAAACACGCGGGACTCCGGCTCCACCTCGAGACGCGTGCCCCAAGCACACGTTTATTGTAACAAAAACAGCTCCTGAGGCCAATGCGCTCTAGGAAATACGGCAGAAGAATTTCTCGGAATGACGTGTTAGCTCTAAAAAACTGCTATGGCGAAGCTGGTGTTGTGTTTTAGGACAAATCACTGATGAGTCTGGAGAAGGGGCGACAGTTTCACCACCGAAGCGCTCCCGGCGCCGCCACTGCCCGAGTGTTCCCGCGTGCGACTGCGGTGAAGACGGCCCGGCTCGCGTGTTCCTCCCGGGGGCTCACGTCCGGGAGGTGTCGTTCCAGAGCCCGACTCCGCAGCCAGGGGCGTGGAGAGGGTCTGGATCGTTCCAAAGAAAAGGGTGGTGACGCCTCGATCCGCTCTGGGTGCGGGTTCCGTGATCGGCCTGGGGACCGGCCTCCTGGGACCAGCCAGGGTTCCCCAAAGAGGGACGGCGCCAAGTTCAGCGGCGCCGCGTCTGACCGCGGACGCCGGACGCCGCGCAGCGCACTCGGCTAGAGACTCGCTCTTCCCCAGGGAAAGCGGGCGGAGCAAGTGCGCCCCGGGGCTCGCAGAACCGTCCGCGCAAAGAGGCAGAAATGGTCACTGACGGCTGTTTTATCAGCCACCGGTCAAACAAGGGGGACGTGGCAAAAAAACCCAAACTCCACACCAAACCCAAACGTCTGCATTTTAATTTCCTTGGCCTGTTCTGCCCCCTGAGAGACGAGGGGCGGCTGTCCACGGGGGGGGGGGGGGGGTGGCGGCAAGGCCGCACGTCGCACCGGCTCGTCCTCCAGGGAGGAGACGAGCGGGAAGGAGTCGCAGGGCAGTAACGGCGTTAGGGCGGACGCGCAGCGGAATCCTTCCCTCAGCGGCTTTGATGCTCCTCGGTACCTGCGGCCTCGGCTTTTCACCTTTGCTTCTCCTCTTGAAATTAAAAACCTACCTTCCCTTCAGTCAGCAACCTTCCCTCAACTCCGCACACCCTCCCTCAACTCCGCACACCCTCCCTCAACTCCGCACACCCTCCCTCAACTCCGCACACCCTCCCTCAACTCCGCACACCCTCCCTCAACTCCGCACACCCTCCCTCAACTCCGCACACCTTCCCTCAACTCCGCACACCCTCCCTCAACTCCGCACACCTTCCTTCAACTCCGCACACCTTCCCAGCAGCACTCTGGCTCGGCAGGGGCCGTCAGGGAAACCCCACCAATACCTGAATCCCTGGTGCATTTTCTCTCAACCGCTCCATACCTCTCTTAAAAAATCCTAAGTCTGAGGTTAACATGTTTTTAAACTTCGGGGAAGAATTAGAGATTTCATAGACCAATTATTTTAGTGTTTATCATTCCCAATCGCTCAAAGAGGTGACTTAAAGAATTCTGGAGCGGGCTCTGGGGTAAATCGGACCCCTTTCTACGTACTGGGCATCACGTTCAGCACTTCCAATTTATCGCACGCAGTAAAATCTGTGAACAGTGCCCACTGGTTGAGAAACACGACACCCACAAAAAGGAAGGGGAAGAAAGATGCCAGGAGGGCCCCTCTCCACAGCTCGTGCATCTGCGTCCCCAGGCGACGGGGGCGGGGCAGGCAGCGAGGAGGCCTTTTGAGTGTAAAGAACCTTTTGATCTGCATCGTTTCTAAAAACAACAATGTCATATTAAAAAGGAGCATTTCAAAAAGTGAAACATAAGTGCACATTTGGTCAGCTTTTTTCAAAACATAGGAATGTTTCGACACGAGTACAGAACTTCACCTCCATGCCTCCGGGGACCCCCCAGCGCCAGCTGCTCCCGGGCTGCGCGGCATCAGAAATCACCTTCCCAAAGCAGAGTTCCTGTCACATGAGCTAGGACCTGAGAGGAGAGGCCCGCAGGCAGCAAACTCGCTTACCGTCGCTATTTACGGGTAACCTGTGCCTTCACTGCTGTCGCATCACGCTTGGAAAAAACAGGTTAATACAGGGGGTTCCCGTCATGGCGCACGGAAAACGAACCCCGCCAGCATCCACGAGGATGCAGGTTGATCCCTGGCCTCGCTCAGTGGGTTAAGGATCCGGTGTTGCCATGAGCTGTGGTGTGGGCCGCAGACATAGCTCGGATCCCGAGTTGCTGTGGCTGTGGTGTGGGCCGTTGGCTACAGCTCTGATTCGACCCCTAGCCTGGGAACCTCCATGCGCCGCGGGTGTGGCCCTAGATAAATAAACAACAAGTACAACGAGCCAAAACCGGAGCTCCCTGACACCCAGGAGAGGGTGAGGGGTGCTGGGGGTGTGGGGGACGGGCGGAAGCGAGTGAAACGGGTTAAGGTCCCACCTTCCAGTCACAGGCTGAACAGTCGTGCGGCGACAGCGCTGAGCTGCACGGGGACGTGGTGAAGGGGGACGCAGACGCGCCCATCACTGGGAACAAGTGCGCAACTGGACAAGGAGGCGGGTGGTACCGAGATGGGCGTCCTGCGCTGGCCGCTCTGTGGTGTGCACAGAGGGCGAGTCGCTATGCTGGACACCAAGACGAACACAACGTCATGTGCCAAGTGCACCGCACTTAAGAAAGACCCTAGTGACGGGAGAGTGACCTGATTTAAGAAAAAAGCCACATTGCTGTGAACGTGTGGAGCCTACTCAGTCAGTTCCGGGGGCCGGCATGCGGATCTGGTCACCCACCGTCTAAAAGAAAATTTAGAAGCAAGTTTTCTTCCTCAAAGAATAGAATGGTATAATTCTTTTTAAAAGACTATATTCTAGTTACAGGAAAAAAAATAATGCTATGTCAAAAATGACAATAATATGCATTTTTTTCACCTTGGAAACTTTAGACTTGAAAGAAGCCTATAGTGTAACTTTTCCATCACTCCAGTGGAATTCCGAGACCACCAGTGTAACAGCAGCTCTCAGAAAACCGCAGGGCTGGCCTGGCTAGAATATACACATGCAGTTGCTGAGGAACAGGAAACGAAGCCAGATGGTTCTGCTGAGGGAGGCACTTTTTTTCTTTATAAAACCAGAAAAGCAGTAATAGGTCAAACACAAAAATGCAGATACGGGAAACGGAGAGCTAACAGGGAGATTCATGTAAATAAGACAGGCGTAGCTTTGCATGGCGTTCCCATCAACGCCAGCACACGGATGCGGGGAGGGGGAGGAAAATAACCCAGCAGGTCCGCAACGCAGCGCTGGTGTCGGATGGCGAGAGGGACCCCGGCGAGCTCTCCGCAGGCAGAGCTGGAGGACACCCTGTGCGCACCCACGGGTGTCATAAAAATAAAAGATGAACCTTCACATCCAGGCTGGGGCGGCCCCACCTGTACTCCGGCTGCTGGCACGTCCACCTCACACAGCGCTCACGGCACAAGAAGCCCGCGGGGGCGGCCCTGGACTCGGGTCCCGGGGGCAGGCGGGCCCTGGACACTGGCCCCAGGATGGGGAGGCCCGGACGCAGGACCCTGGACCCTGGTCCTGGGGGTGGGGCGGCCTGGGCTCTGCCAGGGGCCCAGGGTGTGAGAGGGTGGGTCGAGGAGGCCAGCTGGGGTGACCTGTGAGCAGAGCAGGCCTGAGCAGAAAGGAGCAGGGCCAGGCGAGGTGCAGCCCCCAGACCCGGGGGCCATGGGCCCAGCCCCTGCAGGTGGGGTCAGGGGGGTCGGGGCCTGGCGAGGATCTTGAGTGTCAGCCTCCCACCACCAGCCCTCGCTCTGCAGCGGACACGCTGCGGCTTGAAGAAGGGCCGTGGCCTCTGCGTGCCGGGGTGGCAGGTGGCGGGTGGCAGAGTGCCCGCACAAGGCAGGCCCCCAGCAGAGGGCCTGGTCCAGGCAAACCGAACCACGTTCTCTCCCCGAGTCTGGTTTCCTGCCTCTCGGGGAGAAGAGGGTAACAGCAGCCCAGTCACAGACTGTCGTGAATGAAAGCTCCTAAAGGTGGCAGGTGGTTTATCCGCCTCAGTTCTCAGGAAGGCTTCGACTTGGGAATAGATGCCAAAAGCGTATTTAACAAATGGTATTTCAGATCCAGAAAAAGGCCTTTTCTTTAAAACCACAGCTGACCCTGAGAGCAGTTTACGAACGAGGGGCGTCCTGGGAGATGGCGGTTTCCCAGTTGTGCCACGGCCCCGGGACAGGGGGGTCTTTGCTCTTGCAGCCGCGCTGTCACGTAACGCGCTGAGCCCGAGCTCAGGCATGACCTGGTTTCCGCGGAAGGCAGCCCTTCGTGATCGGGTTTTTGGCTCCTGTGGGAGGGAGAGGAGGCTCGCGGCCAGCTCGCGGCCACTACATACGGTTCCCACATGCCCAGTGAGGCCCGGGGGAGCGGCCGGGACCCCAGAGGCTGCTGGCGCTGCAAGAGGCCTTCAGGGCGTAAAGCCAGGGGTTCACGCCCCAGAGGCTGGTAACCCTTCAAGGGTGCTCTCCAGCGAGAGCTGGCACTGCACCCGCACCACGGGTGGGGGAGAGGAGAGGAGGGAGGGTCGCCGCCAGCCAGAAAAGGCCCACGGCAATGTCCCCTGAGCCACCGCAGCCCTGCTGAGCCTCCCAAGGTCCCAGGCCCGACATCACGTGTACATAAGCAAGCAAACCGGCCATTCATCGGGGCTGATCGTAGCAGATGACTCATCTGGCCCCGCCAGCGACGGTGACGCTTCAGGTTCCCAGAGCCGTCAGCAGCCGCGGGACCACAATGAGCCTTTCAGCTGCCACTGACAAAAGGCCATGGGAGTCAAGCCACCGAGGCCGTTGCTTCCAACTTCTCACTTCAGCTTTTAGAAGATAAGGATCAAGTGAAATGCCTTCTGCTAAACCCGTCTTTCCTGTACAGAGCTGACACCGCCTCCAAACTACACGGGCCGCACGGCCGTGACCTTCACACCTACTGCACAGAGCTCTCCGGTTCGGCCCGGGAGCCACCTGCTCACGCGGGCTCTGCAGATGCTTCCGTTTCTCTCTAATCAGCTCCCCAGGCCTGGACCCGGCTCTGGCCCTAGAAGCCAGCGGCACAAACGCTGCTTTATCACCAGTTCCTGGCGAGGGTCGACGCCACAAGCCAGTGAAAACAATGGAGTTTTCATCTCATGGGGTGACTACGCGCCCCGAGGGCCAGCGCTGAAAGGCCCGGCGGTCACACCTTCAGGGAACCCAGGGGCAAGCACTGTTCCAAGGCCGGGCCCGCAGGCTGGCACCCCTTTCGAAGCCAGCCTTCTCCTGAAAAAACGGAAGCAACGTCCGGGAAAGCACCGCTGCCCGTCTCCTAACCAGGCCCGGGAGCTGCCCGGAGAAGCAACTCCAGAGATGGAGATGAGAGTCTGACCCGCGCGGCGAGGTCACCACGGGCTCTAAAATGGCCCCTGAGAGCGCTCTGTGTGGTTTTCAGCCTTGAAAGTTCAGTCCAGTGAAAACCGCCAGGTGATTCTTGACGCAGAGGAGATGGTGACCCCGTGACGCTGGGCTCCCGACCTTCGCCTCCGCCTGGTGAACAGGATGGGGGCACAGCTGCCACACCCAGGAGGAGCGCGTGGGCTGCGAGGGCGAGGCCCGGCCACCTGCCGGGAACGCCACCCGCCTCCCAGGCCCCGCCCGGGCGCCCACACCCCGTCAGCGGCTGCCTCACAGCCCAATCGTGAGACACACCCGGGAAGCGGCACCTGTGCTGTGAACGAGAGGAAAGGCCAGGACACACGCAGGGGACCCGAAGGTACTGCAGGGCCACCTGCCCTCCTCGAGCCCAGGGCCCGCCCGGCCTCCACCGAAGCCCACGCGTATTTGTCAACGAAGACGAGTCATTAGGACACTGAGCCACCTGAGGTGCCCCTGGGCTCGGGGCTGGGGGAGGGGGAGGAGTGGAGGGAGGGTTTTCCAAAACACCAGGGCCTGTGGTGGAAACCGTGCTCTCCCGGGAAGGCTCCTGGGTCCAGCGACAGTCCTGCACTGAGCAGAAAAACGTGCGAATCCCACAAAGAAAGGTCTCCGAACCGGCAGGTGCCTGTGTGATCAGCCACGCGAGGGGCACCTGAGCTTGTCAACGGTGCTACTTCTGTGCTTTGTAGCTTCTGTCTTGTAACTCAGGGCCAGTGTACCATTCTTTCTCTTTTTTCCATCTGCTCAGATCCACTTTTAGAAACAGGAATAAAGTCGAATAACAGGAGAGCGCGTGAGCAATCAGCACAGGACAGCAAAGGGCTTGCGGGCTCGAGACCCGCGTGCGGAGGCAAGTAAACCCATCACAACTGAAGCACTTGGTGGACAACGTCGGCTGCGGACCACAGGAGACGGCGCTTTCCCAATAAGAGGAAGAACACAGCTCTCGTCTACTCTATAACTCCACTCCCATCCGCTTTATAAAGAGCCGACCAGACAGGGAGACGCAGGCCTTTCGGGGCACACGGCCCGCACCAGGCTCGCGGGCGGTCCAATCCCAATTAAGAGGAATAAAACCCTGCCTCGAGAGACTTCAGCAGCCGCCGTGAGGGACGGGCACCGGGGTCGCCCAGCTTCCCGGGTTTGTGCAGAAGTGATTTTCTTCTCGGAGAGCTCAGAGCTCAGATTCTGCTGGTGCACCGGACGGCGGTGACCGAAGCTCGACCGCCGTCTTCACAGCAAGGACGGAAGGGGGCGGAGGAAGGACAGAGCCGATGGTGACAGGAGGACGCCCAGGGACCCCGCGGGCCACTCCAACCCGAGTGGCTGAGTACGAACCCTCCATGTAAAACGCAGCTTTGTGCACGGTGTCCTGGGGCCTTTACTTCCAGGAACAGACCCAGACCCTCTTGGGGACCCGCCACGTATGACGACACGAAGCGTCAGAGGCTGCTTCTCCACGTGATGCTGCCGCCGAGGCCACGAAGGGCGTCCACGTCTGACCAGGCGCTGCAGCCACGGCCCGTCCCCCACGCACGTCCTCCGCACACACGCCTCCGCCAAGAACCACCCTTCTCAGCGAACAGCAGGCGCCCGGGCTCCCTTTCTAAAGGACCCCTGGAAGCCCGACAACCACAGACCCGGCTCCGTGCATCCAGCCTCTCTGTGATGCAAACTGGAGGGACAAGCCTCCCCAGAAGCTTCGGGGCCCACGGCTTCTGGGACCGGGGGGCAGGGCCGCTCGGTGCCGCCTCCCCAAACACCCAGGACCTGGGCTCGGAATGGGGCCTTTCTGCTGGGCGAGGCCTTGGAGTTCCACTGCCCCCGAGAGAAGTGAACAGCACAAAGTCAAGCTCCCCTCCCGAATAAGAAGAAGAAACAACTGTTTGCTGACGACGCTGCATCGAGCAAGGCTTCCCTAAATAGAATCTGGGCAAATTTAACCGGCATCCTGTCCTCCCAGACTCCTGGGAACTCATGCCGGATGCGCACGCAGCCTGGAGATGGGACAGCAGACTGCCCAGCCCCGTCCACAGCCTCCCTCACCACAGAGGCTCCAGGCGACCCCAGGTCTGCCGCCAGCTGAGACCAGAGCTGCCATGAAGCTAAACTCGCCGAGACGCCAAGGAACAGGGAGGGCTGCGCGGCCCCCACGCACGTCCCCAAACGCACGGCTGCATCGTGGCCTCAAACGGCCACCGTGAGGGCGCTGCCCCGGGCCTGTCGGGCCCTCCTCCTCCCGCGGGCCACTCGTGCTGTCCCGAAAAGGAGGCCACGCTCCGACGCACACCCACGAGGGCAGCGTGAGAACGGGGCTGGTGGGGGCACATAAACATTAAAGAAGATGAAAACATTTTAAAACCGTGAATTGTCAACTGACCTTAGCCCAGGAGAAATGTAAATTTTTGCTAACCTGTGTTTGCGTAAATTGTCTATTTATAGCCCCGAGTCATCAGCACTACAGTCATTTTTAAAGAGCAATTTTTTTTTTTTTTCTCAAAATGTAGCAATCATTGTAGGCGTTAAGCACAGAATCTGGGTGACGGGCAGACGCTGCTCCTGGTAATTCATTCAACAATTTCACGTCTTTGAAAATACTTATAATAAATGTTATAAAAGGGTAACCGCATATGACATTTATTCTCAAGTACAGTGTAACTGAATATAGTTTTTACATTCTTCAAGTTGAAGCACCTCTTACCCACTCACTTCTTAAGTCATTGTGATTTGAGAAACAAGACTGTAAACGGAAGTTAATGAATCTGACTCAGCAACAGGAAACGGCTTTACATACATTGTTGGAGAACCTCACAAGACAGAGGCGGAGCCTCACCTTGTATGCAGAGCTCATGGGCACTAACTTGCTCACTGGGCCCTTGTGCCCTTTTCACAGGCGGAGAAAGCGACACATAAAACCTTGCTACGACTGGGGACTAAATCTCTGACGCGGCTGGCCTGTCCTAAACCCCTTCATCAGACGCTCTCATCTCATTGCTAAGATTCATCCGTAAGTAAAAAAAGTATAAATTGCCTGAAGACTTACCGATGCAACGTGTCCGTGTACAAGTGAGAAGGACACTGATTAACACGTGTGTAAACGAGATGCTATTATGACCTGTCTGATTTGCACTTGCCAAGGCTCTTTATGTTAAAGTGGGTCACTGCGCCAGGATGAAGGTGTTTTTGTTTTGTTTTGTTTTGTTTTTGTTTGTTTGTTTGTTTTTGCTTTCAAGGGCCACACACGCGCATATGGCGGTTCCCAGGCTAGGGGTCGAATTGGAGCAGCAGCTGCTGGCCTACACCACAGCCACAGCAATGTGGGATCCAAGCCCGTCTGCGACCTACACCACAGCTCAGAGCAACGCCAGATCCTTCACCCACTGAGCGAGGCCAGGGATCGGACCCCTGTCCTCACGGGTGCTAGTCAGGATCTTTAACCCTGAGCCATGACGGGGACTCTGCAGACAGGTTTAAAGAAACAATGCTTCTCTTCTTTCATGCTTGTTGATTTAAATTTTGGCCACACCTACTTTAGCCACAAGTCTGTGAAGTAACCTCATTTTAAAATATTTAAAATGCAAAGCATGGTAATAGTTCTAAAAACGGAGACAGCAAACTATGAATTCTTATTTGAAATGACACGTTTTGAGCAACTGTGGAATGCAGACTTCTTTCAGAGCCTGTTCGGAGGCGATGCTTTTGACATCTGCAACCTGCCTGCTGCCAGAACCCCAGGGGACCCTGCGCTCTCAGGACCCACTTGTACGGAGGAGCTCAGGCCTGGGAGGCCGTGCCGACGGGAGGGGCCTCGCTGAGCGTCTGTAAAGTCTGAAGATGCTACGTGGCCAAGCAGCAGCCGGAAGGTCTCACTCCAGACAGGCTGGCCTCCGGGTGGCCTTGGCCACACATCTGGTCAAAGGCTCTCCAAAACGGCTTAAAATGGGGAGGCCTTTTCCGAGTCTTTGAGCCAAAATGTGTCCGAAATACTTTCATGGTGAACGAATACAAACGTGGGCCCTTTTGTGCCCAGGTCTGAGCCACCCCGGGAGCAGGGCTGCCCCCGGCGTTTGGGGGGTGAGACGGTAACACGGCCCCTCTTCAGACCCACCGTGCTCCCCCAGGTCCCGTCATTCCCCGCGGACTTGCAGAAGTCTCACGCATTTGGGCTGACTTTTTGGGGGCCTGCTTTTAAATTGCCATTTATCTTTTTCCTGGTTGAAAACATTTACTCATTTCAAATATATGGTTGGAAAATCTGACAGAAATCTGTAAACCAGCTATAATGCAAAAAAAAAAAAAAAAAAAATTATATTAAAAAAAAAGCAAAATCAAATATATGGAAAATCCAGAGGTATACAGAAGGTAAATGTAGCCAAAATAGGTATTATTAACATTTTGATAGTTTCTCTCACTGTCAACTCTGTTTCTGAGTTCCAATGCAAACTCCTCTGTATCCCGTGCAAAACTACAGCATAAAATGGAAGGAAACTTTGATCTATTTGGTTCACAGATTTGGAGATAAGACTTTGGATAAAGACAGATTAGGTACAAACCTTCTTCAAAGCTTTAAGGACACGCAACAGTAGAAGGCGATACAGCAAAATGACACTACTGAAAACATAATATTTTTTTTACAAAACTTGCCACCTATTTTTAGGAAGGGAAGGCCATTTAGGTTAGAAAAAAGAAAATTTCAGCTTCTCTCACAAACAACTCCTTTCTCCCACTTTCTCATAATTTTTAAGAGTGTGGCCTTATGTATTTTTAACACAATGTTCGTAAAATATATCTAAGGGCCACTATCATAAAAAGCTTCGTTGTATTCACAACTTAGAGGAACACATTTAAATGAGCTAAATGTTATGTCCAAAATTTTAAATCAGAAATATACTTTTTGTCCATAATATAAATCAGAAGTGGGTGTTCAAGTGTGTGACATTTTTAACTGTTATAAACAAGAACAGTAACACCGTGAAGCCAGCCTCGGGGAGCAAAAGTGAGCTGCTTGTTTTCTCGTCTCGGGCGAGTCTCTCTGACTCGCGTCAGTGGACAAGGACCCGGGCTCCCGGGGAGAGTCCCCAAGCGCAGGAGGCCCGTGAGCACCTGCGCAGGGAGGGGCACGCGGACTCCAGGGACGGCGTCCCCAGCACGCCCTTCACCTCCGGCCACAGAACCACCACTGGTATTTAAGAGCACGCCCGTCCGGGCAGGGAAAACGGAAGGAGTGGTTTAAAGAAAAACTGCACAACTTATATACGCAATGCATGAACCCAAACCCAAACGTCATGTGCATCTAAGACCCAGGAGGGAAGTCGGAAGCCCCTGACTACACGCAGCAGCCGGGTTACTAACCGCTGCCGCGTGCTCTTCACCTAAGGGACAAGACGCCCGGCTGCCAGTGGCAGGTTCACACGCGCGCAGCCTAAGCACGGAGCCTGAAGCAGCGCCAGCCAGCCGCTGTGCAGGGACCCCTTCACAAAGTACTTGAGGGTCTTGATGACTGCGAGCACCGCTGTAGGAGGCCCTCCCAGGGGCTCCCGAACGGCCTGTGCCCCGAGCCGCAAGGGCGACCGAGCCTCAGCGCAGCTGTGGAGCCTCGCCCGGGGGCCTGGCACTCAGACGCGCTGGCACAGGTTGTTTAAAGGACACAACGAGTCAGTTCCTACCTCGACGTAGTCCTTGGCGTGGCCCCAATCTCGTTTGGCATCCAGATTCCCCAAACTGAAACATTCCAGTTGTCCAAGGTAAATCTTAGCTACTGACCGGCTAATTTTTCGAGTAACAAAATTAGCTCCTAAAAGACACAAAAGATGTATTATCAGTAGAGCACAGTTGACATTCGACAGTTTGGCGACCTCAGCCTCTGGGCATTTCTTTCATCAGCCCCCACTCCACCCCGCCTCCCCTTCAAAATAACAATAAAAGAAAAGGAAGAAGAAAAAGATCATTAACGGCCCTTTAGAGGAGCTAAGAAGCTCTCACTCTGGGTGTCACAGCAGCTCTACCTTCCAAACAAACATTTTTCTTTGGGGGACGCTGAACATTCTGCTGCAACAGGAGGCCCAGGCTCCGAGCCAGAGAACAGCTCTCAGATGCCAGCTTTAAACAGAAAAGCCGGCAGGGCTGCAGGAAGAGAAATGCCGGAATCTAAGACCACCCTGATTTTTTTAAGAATGTAAACATCACAGATTACTCTTAGTAAAGCCATTTTGGGGGTTCTCAGGGTGAGAGGGGAGAGTGACAGCTCACCGGCTGCAACAGAAAGAAGCAAACGAGAAGCGCCTCTGGGTGGCCGACAAGCAGCGAGTTCTCCTGTCCGGAAACCTGCACAGCCAGCCGGTGGGGAGTCACAGGCTTGCAGACTCTTCTGTATCTACTACCCTGTCACCTCTGACTTCCCCAGCATCGTCTGCAGGACAGGATTCCGGAATTCTCTATAAAGATTTTGAAATGATTGGCCAGAAGGTGTCATAAACTGCAGCAGTGAAATTGTTCTAATGTCCTCTGGTCTTTGAGGAAAGCCTGCTTCTGAAAGGTCACAGAGAGGACAAAACTAAAAAGCGCCTCCGAGACGAGTCTCCCCACGCGCCGTGTCCGAGGCGAGAGGTTCGCACAAAACTCCAGCTCACGCAAGCTCTCGAGCTAGTAACACACACACAAGCTAGTCAATAGCGGCCGCACACAGTATAGACAGATTATCTTCACAACTTATCACATCTCAGTAACTCCAGCTTTGCTCTTCTGCAGATGAAACAGGGAGGCGAACGTTACGACGAAAGCATAGCTTCTAGAGAAACTGGCACGGGGAAAGGGGAATTTTTCTAAATAGGTTTTTCTATATTTTGACACAAGTTCAAATATACCCTAGCCTGACTCACAACAGACTCGGAACGCATGCTGACAGCAGCGCCGCAGC
>PVHT021183522.1:771857-796602 GCA_004024745.2 Catagonus wagneri | reverse complement strand
TCTGGAAGTCTGAGATTGAGAACAGATGGAAATGAACAGCTGGAGGCGGGCATGAGGACCCACAGGCTGAAAGCGCGAGCCAACAACTCGTCAGTGGGTGGAGGTCACTTTTTCGAGGTAAACGCATTAAACAGGGAAGAGGAGAAGGACCACATAAGCGTGTGCGAATGAGAAAGAGGCCAG
Source organism: Catagonus wagneri (assembly GCA_004024745.2). NCBI lineage: Eukaryota > Metazoa > Chordata > Mammalia > Artiodactyla > Tayassuidae > Catagonus > Catagonus wagneri. The sequence continues at coordinate 796,419 of PVHT021183522.1, read as the reverse complement.
TTAAAATGAGTTCTAGCCCGAGCATCAGCTCTAAGACTGAGGCCGTGAGCTCTGCCGCCGTCGGTGGAGGGCAGGCACACAGAACGATATCGCAAAGAAGCGCTACCACATTCAAAACGGCACGTGACACTGGTTAAAATATTACCGCTATTTATTTAAATCCAAGGCTGAGTCTCCCAGAACTGCCCAGGTGAAGCCTCAGGGCACAAGTGGGCACCGAGGCGTGGGTGGGCACAGGCCTGGGCACAGCTTCAGCTTTAATTTCCGATGTGAGGCCAAGGCTGAGGTCTTTCAGGAAGAGGCTGGACACAGGGCTGCAGGCCTTGGATTTTGCTTCTGTTCTTTTGATCAGTGCTGTGGCCTTGCACAAGTGTTTTGACCTCTGTGCCGTCTTATCAGGGATGGGACGGTCATCCACGCTAAGGGGTGAAGAGCCAGGAAATCCGAAGGCTGCGGACGCGCACCTGTGACTATGAACGCTTACTGTTTCAGATGGCTTTACTGGGGCAGATCTTTAACCTCCTAAGTCTTTGCTCGCCAGCGTCTCCCTTTACACGACGCTCTCCGCCAGGAGCCCAAGGCCGGGGAGCAGGAGGAGACCTACGTCAAGAGTCGAAGGAAACGCTACCGCTCACCCCTGGCATTCAAACGGGGTTCTGGAATAAGACCCTAAGTTTGAAAGCAAGGCTCCACAGAGAATTTTCGGAAGAGGTTTAGTGTGTCGGAAGCCTGTGTGGTCACCGCCCAAAGCTTCCCCGACAGGCGGTGGCCCTCAGGCTCAGGCAAGTGGCCGGCCTGGGGCGGCTGCACCAGACAGGCAGGTGACAAGCACAGAGATGGAGGCCCGGGCCCCCAGTGAGGTGGACGTAGAGCCACCAGGCAGGGACCACAGGTAAAGATGGGCAGTGGGCCTTCCGTCCACAGAGCCAGAGGGCAGAGCAAGGCCGACCCGCCCCAGGAGCCCAGGGAAGAGGAGACACCAGGAGGGCCAGGCCAGGCGCCACCACCTCGCAGCCCCCAGACGAGGGGGCAGCTCGTAGGGCAACCGCGAAGCTGATGGTCTCAGTAAACACGCCTCCACGTATCACCTCCTCTTCACTCTCTCTTCTTTCTGTTCTATTTTCTCTTCCCATTTCCTTCTGGAAAAGAATGCCTGCCCCTCCCATTTTACTTCCAGTCTCTCCATTTCTTCTTTTAATAACTGTCGTCTCCTAGTCTTTCTCTGCACGTGCCGGTAACTCTTCCTTACACCCAACGTTCCCTTAGCAGTTTAATATTTAAATCACATATTTAATTCCTTTCTTTTTTTTCTTTTTTTTAGGGCCTCATCTGCAGCACATGGAAGTTTCCAGGCCAGGGGCCGAATCAGAGTTATAGCTGCTGACCTACACCACAGGCACAGCAAAGCTGGATCCTTAACCCACTGAGTGAGGCCAGGCATCAAACCTGCATCCTCACACATACTAGCTGGATTCTTAACCCGAAGCCACAATGGGAATTCCTGTTCTGGGTGGGGCCACGGCGCCCGGCTCGACCAGCCTTGCTGGGGGTGCAAGTTCTGCCACCGCTCCTGCGCGATCCCTCGCGGGCGCGCGGGCTGCGATGCGGTGGCCGCGCCGCGGGTCCACCTCGCTCTTGCCGAGCCCCTTAGTCTTGCCGAGGCGCTTCTGGACGGGATCACCGCGACGCAGGTTAGACGCCGCCACGGGAGAGGTCACGCGACTGACGCGGGAATGGAGCGGGCTCATCTTTTGAAATCCTCGCCTTTCTAGAGAAATGATTTATCGACGCTCAAAAGTGACGGCACCACGTGCTCCTGTGAGTCCGGGCGTCCGGCTCAGAGCCGCTTCCCAGAGACGGGCTCCCCCGCGACGCTGGCGCGTGGGCCTCGGGGTTAGGCGTCCTCTGCAGCCTCCATCTCAGCGCAGAGCTATCCTGACACAAGAGGCAGGGCGGGGCCGCTTCATTCAAAGTCACGGTCAAAGTCACTTAAAGACCACAAAGCCGTCTTGGCTTATAGCCCCTCCAGGGGAAAGGCTGCAAAGTAAGAAAATCTTCAACAGGCTTTGGTGCAAGTTCTTCCCCTGACGAACAACGCGGGCCAAGGCTGACATGAGGTGGCGGCGTCACCTCTGCTGCGACCTCCTGCTGATCCTCAGCTTATGAAAAGCTTCTCAAGAAGCACAAGAACCACCAGGAAAGAACGGCTCCAGGGGCTGTGTGCCCCCTGGGAGCCTGGCCTTGGGCCCCGGGGAGGACAGGCCCCGAGGAGGCTGGAGAGGGCAGGGGACCACAGTCTATGTGCTCCCGTCTACACCTCATCTACCGGCTTCCTGCGGGTGGCCTGGGAGCCGCCAGGGTGCGGTGGAGACCGTGTCTGCACCACAACAAGGAATGAGGCATAAGCTTCATTTTCTGGGAATTACGGTAAAGATAAAAAAAAAAAAAAAACACTTGGTGAGTACGATGGTTGGTTTTCTGCGTCCACCTGACTAGGCCGGGGGTGTCCGGGCTGGGCCAGACACCATTCCTGGGTGGGCCCCGCCAGTCCCCGGGGCCTGGAAGAAAGGGGAGTCCCCTCATCTCTGCCCGAAGCTTGGCGGGGCCTCAGGTGTCCTGCCGGGGCCAGCCTTGCACTCGAGCTCCCGGGGTCTCCAGCCTGCGGACGGCGGGTCACAGGCCCGACAAACCCTCCCCCAGGAGTAACTGCATGGACGCGGCCACCCGTCCCGGCTCCCCAGACGGCGGCGGACTAGAAGTTTTCACGACATGCCAGCAACGGAGCCTGGCACACAGGCGGCAGAGTGTCATGGTCACACGGGAAGGGGACGTGCCGTCACATGGGTCTGTTTGGTCCCAGGCGTCCGCCTTGGCCCCCCTCTGCCGCGCTGCTCTCCAGGCCCGCGTCTGGCCTGCGCTGAAGCAGCGTCCGCGCTGGAGGACCCAGCCCCCCTTGAATCACCGTCAACAAAGAAGTGGACCCATGGTCACAAAAGACACGACAACACAAGGACTTCCGCCGCGTGAGGGCAGCTCTTGGCCGCAGGGCGGCCAGAACGTTCCGGAGCGCTCCTCGGGGCCGAACGCCCGACACGGCCGCCCAAGGAGGGCAGACGCTGCCCCGTCCCCAGCAACGGGGCGGAAGACCCTGCCCCCACACTGCGTGTCATCGTCCTAATTCTCACTAATTAAATGTAGGATTTAGAAAAACTGAAAAGAAAAGCCAGGGAAGTGCAGAACGACAGCAACACAGCGGGGGGCGGGGGGACGCAGCTACTCCGCTCAGAACAGGCGGGCGGCGGGGTCCTGGGCTCGGCGGGGGACTGCGTCCAGGCTCGCGGGGGCAGAGCACGAGGAAGACAAACTAAGGAAGGAAGGTCTGCGTGTATGTACACGACTGGCTCGCTGTGCCGTACAGCAGAGACGGATGCGGCACTGTGCACCAACGGAACTTCAATTTAAAAATTCGTTACCTAGGAATAAAGGATCAAAGAAACGGGTGAAGAGCAGAGAAGCTGCCCACAGCAGGGACGAGCAGTGGACTCCTGTGTCACATCACCACCACGGCGTCCCAGGGGCTGCAAGCTTTAAAATGCAAAAGCCGTTACCTTGGGTGTTCTCGTACCGCTCGAGAACGGTCAAGAACAATCCTTCTTAAAAAATCCAGTCCTACTGAAGTGTGGTTGTCCTACAAAATTTGAAAACAATCTGATTTTTAAAAAACACTTAAACATGCTGAATAAAATGTAAGCCATCTTTCGGGGGGGAAAATAATCCAGTCTCAGAAGCACTTAAGACTCCAGGGGTAAAGAGAACCCCAAACACACGAGCTCTTGTCCGAGGCCTTGCGGAAGGGGCCCCGGGCGGCTCGGGCCACCTGCTGGGAAAGGGGAGCATGGCCCCCCCAACCAGGCAGGGCTCCAAAGGGAAGGTGACCTGCCCCAGGGGCCCCTCCTCCAGGCAAAGCTGCTGTCCACAGCCCAGGATGTGTGGAAATCTCAGCTCCTGGCAAAACCCCTTCTAGAAAAGCAATTTCACGCGCATAACCACAATCTCAGTTCACAGGGGCAGAGGCATCTACCAAGTCCTCCCTCTGGGGGGTCAGAGGGGTTCCACTGGGCGCAGTGACGGGCTGAGAGGAGGAGACGCGTTTGCTAAGGAATTTTCATTTTCAACACATCCGTTCCCATAAGGAACCTTCCTAAATGACCCAGGCTTCCGACGAAGGGCCCCGCCCACACTGGCGCCCCGCCCGCGGCTGCCCACGCGCACTGAGGTCCCGGACGACGCCCGCTCTTCCGCCGAGAAAATTCCCCAGGGCGCCTCTGAGAAGCCCCTTCTCTTCCTTAGAAAGAGGTCGGCGCCCTCCGTGCAGACTCTCCGCTGGGGCTGCAAGAGGCACGCGGGCGGGTCCGGGAAGCCTCCCGTGACCCTCCTGGGGTCTCGGCGGTCACGTGGCGCTCGCGGCCAGGAGGCGCTTCTCTGTTCCCGCCTCCGTCGCGTCCCGGCGTGCGCTGCTCACCCGCAGGGACACCCTGCTTTCGTGCCTTTTAAGGAACCCGAGCCTCACTGGACACCTGCAGAGTCGTGTCCGAGTGACGGGCCCGTCCTGGCAGAGACAAGCCAACTTCGCCCTGAGCTTCGCTCACTCTGGGAGCTCCCACCTGACCCATTGGCAGCCGGTCCAGACCAGCCATGCCTGCGTGACAGCGGCGGGACGTGTCCGCGACTCAGGGCTGGACAAAGACGACAGGGCCTGTCGAGGGGTCTGAGCTCGAACTCTCGTAAGACCCTCGTCCTGCCTGAAAGCATCCCGGGTCCCGGACGCTGCAGGGCTGCACCTGCCTCATCAGAGCAGCTTCTGCTGAGGGTGCCTGACCCGAGACCCCCCACATTCCCGGGGCTCCCACGCACACGGCCCGCCTCCACTGTGGAAGCCTCACCACGTGGGACCAGCTGTCTGCTTGTTTTCAAAGTTAAGTGTCACACAAAGTGCAACCCACTGAAAAAGTCACTTGACCACAAGTCTCACCTCCGCAGGTGGAGGGACTTGGCTTCATCTGTGGTAATAACCACCTCAAGAGACCAAGTAGACTCCAGAAGGCTCCATGTTTAAACAGTCTCCCCCGTCCCTCTGTGTGCAGACGACAACACAGGCAGATGGCTGTGGGAGCTCCCAGGGCCGCGGTCCACGAATGCGACAGTCAGCCAGGCGCCACCTGTGCCTGACCAGAGCCACCAAGAACCTGGCGAGTCCAAAGTGAGCGGCCAACGAGCCGACACCAACACCGGGACAAACGGGTTCTTTGTCAAACCTGCTCAGCTCTGCTCAGCTCACGCCTGACTTCAGCTCAGCGCCGGCAATACAGCTGCACTGCTCATCTGAACACCACAAAGCCCCGCAAAACAGATAAATACAAATATCGGGCTGCTCGACACCAGTTTGCATGTTTCCTGATATTTCTATAGAAGCATGACTTAAATTTGCTAGCCAGTTTGGCAAATACTAACAGTACATCTTTTAAAGATTGTTTTATTTACAACCAGAAAGCAGAGCGCTCTCTGTCCATTCGGGTTCCACACAAGGGAGTCCGGTTACCCCCTAAAGCACTCAGGGGTGCTTTCCCGTGAGGTTTCCATCTTCCTGAGGGAAAATTCTCAGGCACCGCGAGCCTCTCGCGGCAACACTGCTCTAACCCTTTGCACCAGAAGAGGATCCCAACCCCATCTCGACGGCTGTCCTTCGCCAAAGCCGGGGGTCCGCCGCTTACCCCTAAAGCAAAGCATTGTTCTGACAATAACTTACAACAGAAGAAAAAAGCACTCACCTGTTTTCAAGGGGAGAGGGGTCACGGCCCCACCCTGGCCTGAGTCTGCGGACCACGGTCGCCGGGCCAAATAAGCAGGGACACAGCCCTGGACTGACAGCTCTGCTCCCTGGCTTCCCTGGCTTGGTCTGACCGCAGTTACCACAACACCTAACCCTAAACAGGGTCACACGGCACGAGTCAAATCATTTATTTTCCGCCATGTTTAGGGACATGCCTGCTAAAGCTCGAGGATGGATTTGCTGCGAAGTAAACGTAGTAAAGATGACATTCGTCTAGATGTGGGGACAGTGACGTCTGGGGGGGAGACCTGTCACCCTCTGTACAGCTGGCGCCGCTCATAAGGACCCTGGGCTGAGGGCACCTGCGCTTCAGACGCAGCCCTGCCCCTCCCCCACCACAGGCTGGGGGCTGCGCCCCTGCAGTGGTGACAGCCACAACACCGGTCTTCAGACACCAGCACGTGTCCTGTGGGGCGAGGTCGCGCCCTCCCCCCCAGCCGAGAACCAGGGTCCTGGAGCATCAGTCTGCACAGCAATGAATAAAGGACAGTCAAAGGGGAAGAGTATCCAAAGTTTTACAGTGACTCAAACAGTGAATTTTTCCACGAATTACAGGTTTAAAAAACCTGAAGGTTACCTTAGGATAATAAACACAATGAGGCATTTTAAGAAGCAAAATGCTTGGCAGTTAAAAAAAAAAAAAAAGGCTCAAGGCTAAAACTTGAGACCACAAGTTCATGGACCTTAAAATGCCAGATTCTCCCAGGCAGGTGAACAGTGCTTAGACCGTACGCATGGATTCTTCTGACGCCCGTGTCTGAAGGGACGTGCCACAGCGTCTGGAAATGGCTGGACACCTGACCAGCGGCAGGACGCCGGCCACTCGCGGGAGTCCCGAACGCCGCTGCGAGCACCTCTGAAGCGCTTTATCACTTCCTGCTGCCAAGCGCTTTTTAGTGCATTGCGTATCAGCTCTTTTTTCTCCTCGCCAGCTGCTGGCGAGTGTCAAGACAACTTTTTGCTCCATATCACGGCTGTACTTGATCATAAAACTAACACTAAGATTATTTCTGCTGAACATCTGAAAGGCATACTGCGTTTCACCAAATGAATTCATGTCTTTTGCAAAGAGAAGGGCCACGCTTCCTTCTGTGGGCAAATGCCAGCTCTGCCCGGGGGTGACCTGCTGTGAGTCCAACTGGAAAATGTGTCCGCGTGCTCTTTCACAGACGCGAGCACGATTCATGTCTCCCTCTGCGCCTGGGGCCTTCCCCAGCTTCCGTCCCAGCGGCTGCCAGTGCTGTAACCTCGGACGGCCCGTCCTCGGGCTGCTTCCGTTTCTGCGCTGATGAGAGGATGGGTGGGAAGGCCCTCTCGCTCGGTCTGCAGCTCAGAAACCCTGAGGAAGCTTGGGGAGAAAGCACGCAGGCAGATGTGGACGGCTCATGCCCTTATTTAAAAGCTCTTTCAGCAACGAGGTCCTTCTGGACAGTGCAGGGAACACGAGAGAAGACAGCGGGAGAAAAAGAATGTGTGTGTGCATGAACATATACGCACACACCTACATTTATATAGATACATACATATATACATGGGTCACTTTGCTGCACTGCAGAGATTAACAGAAAATCGTAAATTGACTGTAATAAAAGAGTTAAAAATAAATAAATAAAAGCTCTTCCAGAGAAAGGCTATTACCTGATGGGGGAACATATATTTTTAATTAGAAAATGTAAAAACTAGAAGTACGTATGAATTTCCATACACACATGAAAATGTGTAAGTTACATGAGTTTGTCAAAACTGTATAGAAGTGCCTTTAGAGTTATTAAATCAGCATGTCAGATGCAACAGAACAGCCCAGAGGTACAACAGCTTCCTTAACAGGCTTGCTTTTAACATTCTGATTTGTAGAATGATCTTGGATTTTATTAGTGATAAACAATGTATCTGGAAAAAAAAAACACTTCTTTTCACAAGCCACTTTAAAGTAATTAAAAAATTTCTCAGTATCTTTTCCATAGTTTAACTTATATTGTTAACAATTCTGTGACATCCATCTTATTAACTGAATAGCTTTTCAAAGAAACTTGGCAACAAAAGCAAAAAATCGATTTTTGCACATGAATCTAACAGTTCTAGACAACCCACATGACCTTTACTTCCTGCATAAAGCATATATAACTCTGCATTTTCAACAGGAAGGTGTGACCACGTCTGCGGCAGAGAGAACACCGCATGCACCTGTGTAGCGCAGGTGTAGAAACATGTAAATGGAACAGATAAGGAACCTCGAGTTTGGAGAAATAACAGGAGAGGAAAAGCTGTTCTCAGACACATGTCCAGTTCTGTGCAATTTATAAAGCAACTACTCTTTTAATGAAAAAGAACAATACTTTTTTATTTTGAAAAGCTGAGTGCTTTTTTTGAGGCACCTCCATACTTTTTTCCATACTGGCTGCACCAACTCGCATTCCGACCAACAGTGTAGGTGGGTTCCCTTTTCTCCACATCCTCTCCAGCACTTACTGTAGACTTTTTAATGATGGCTTCAAAAATCTAAAAATAGAGTTGCCATAGGATCCAGCAGTCCCGCTCCCAGGCATATATCCAGACAAAGCTATAATTGGAAAAGACACAGGCACCCCCGTGTTCATCACAGCACTGCTTACACTATTCACGTGTGTCACAGCCAAGACACGGAAATGTGCATCGGCAGATGGATGGACAAAGAAGGTGCGACACACACACACACACACACATATACACACACGATGGAGTACTACTCAGCCATTAAAAAGAACGAAATAATGCCATTTGCAGCAACATGGATGGATCCAGAGATTATCATACGAAGTGAGACAGAGAAAGGTAAATATCATATGATACCGCTTACATGTGGAACCTAAAACATGACACAAATGAACTTATCTGTGAAACAGAAACAGACTCACGGGTGTAGAGAATAGACTTGCGGTTGCCGGGGGGCGGGGGGAGGACTGGGAGTTTGGGGTTAGTAGATAGAAACTAATACACACAAAGTGGGTAAATAACGGGGTGCGTCTGCAGAGCAGAGGGGACTTTACTCAGTACCCTGAGAAAGCCGCGATGGAAAAGAATATGAAAAAATATGTACAATACACATCTCATATATATGCAACTGAAGCATTGTTCTGTATACCTGAAACTAGCAAGTTGTAAGTCAACGCTACTTCAATAAATGCGTAATAACAATGAAAAATAATAAATAACAGTAATATGTAAATAATAAGCTGAGTGCTTAGGAACAAAAGCGCCATGGTAACAGCTGTGCCCACCACCGCGTACCACGTGGCAGAGCCATTCACAGAACACACGACGGTGCACGCGCTCTCGTGCCCCCACGGACACCCGGTTCTGGAGTTCCAGCTGCCGCTGACTGCTGATGTGCAGAAGCGTGAGGGCGGAAGCCATCCTGCCCCGAGAGCGACCGGAGGGTGGGCTGGGAAGGGCCGTCCTGGGACGGGGGCTGTCTTCACCAGCCCGGTGGCCGCCCACGGCGACTCAGCCCCGACAGGCGGTGCCCACCGTCTCTGGAGGTGCCGTGGACTCTCATCACACGACAATCAAGCATCCGCAAGAGGACAGCCACAGGCCGCCAGGCCCCTGGGTGCCACCTCAGCGGAGCCCAGCGGAACCCCGGCTGACCGCCGCCCTTCGGGATTCCGTTAGGATGGGTGACTGCGGACTCGGGGAGACTTTACTGTTTACCGGACATCTCTCTGTAAGACCGTCTTGCTGTCTTGGGAGAAACCCCCACTCAACCCAAATGGAAGTTTCTGGATGTTGAGGATCTATTCCCCCTGGCGGGCGACGTTTCATTAAAGGGCCAGACGGTAAACATCTGGCTCTGCCTCCCCAGGCCTCTTCTGTGGCTGACGTGTGTCACCTGGGCGTGGCTGCACGCCAACAACACTCCACTTACACAAGTAAGCAGGTGGGCTGGGTGGGACCCAGGATCCACGGTTTGCCAGCCTCTGGTTTAGAATACCTTAATATTAAAAAATGCTTTTCCATACTTCCTAAAGTCAGAAATGCTCATGGAATGTTATTCATGCAGTGAAAAGGGGCCATGCAATTATTTTTGGTTAGAGGAAAGTACGTGGCCCCCAAAAGCTGATCTACTGGGCTCGACTAATTGGGCGTTTGTGACGAGGTACCTTAGACAGCCGAGGTGGCCCACCGCCCAGTTAGAATGAACGTGCGCCCCCGGCACGAGGGCAGACGAGCAGCGATGTCCAAGCAGACACTCAGCTGCCGACAGAACCCAGGACAGGGCGGTCACGGCTGCTCGGACAGAGGACGATTACAGGTGAATTCTGTGCATTCACGAAAGTGGATCAGACTGAGTGCTTACTTCAGAACAGCTCGCTACCGACTGCGATGCGCGTAAAACAAACTGGCTAGGAGGACATACTTTACGGCACAGGGAATACAGCCAGTATTTTATGAAAACTACACTATCTACCGAATTCTTACTAGCAGATAGGCACAGTTTTAAATGCTGAAGACTTAAGAATACAGCACAGTGTCTACCATGAAGGAATTCTCTGCCTGGCAAAGAATCTCCTCCAAAAATAAAATTTAACTGTGACAAAATAGTAATGCTATTATCAGATTAGCTTAATATGAGGAGTTCCCGTTGTGGCTCAGTGGTTAACGAATCCGACTAGGAACCATGAGGCTGCAGGTTCGATCCCTGGCCTTGCTCAGTGGGTTAAGGATCCGGCGTTGCCGTGAGCATTGCCGCGTGTAGGTTGCAGACGCGGCTTGGATCCCGTGTTGCTGTGGCTGTGGCAAAGGCCGGCAGCTACAGCTCCTGTTAGACCCCTAGCCTGGGAACCTCCATATGCCACAGGTGCGGCCATAAAAGGACAAAAAGACAAAAAAAAAAAATTAGCTTAATATGAAAATTCATTTTCAAGTTTTAATAAATGCTATCAGTATTAAGGATTAGATATGTTATCAAGTATTGCATCATTTACAGGTATCTCTATTTTCATTATTTTTCATTATTCAATTATATAATAAAATGAAAAATGAGATAGCATCGGTTTTCGGATATACAATAAAACAAAGCAAAGTGGTGTTGCTACAGGTCAGGTTTTCAACAAACACTTAGCCTTAGCCGTAGACCGTTACGCACAGAATAATGCCAGGTGCATGTCTGAGACAGACACTTGGACCGTGTCTGAAGGAATATCTACAGTGGCCTGAGCACGGGCCAGGAACTGTTTTCCGTTCTCCTTATATCCTCCTCTACTGTTCACTTTTCTTTTCAAAAAAAGGGAAGTGTTACTTTTAAAATAAAATTTTTAAAAAAGCGATTAACATGGACAAAGACAGAAAGGAGTTCTCACCAGGAGGTATGCAAATAGAGGACAGGGTTATACTTAAATGTATCTTCTCATTCTGCAGCTGAGAGCCTTCTTCCCTATCCTAACCTAACCCCAGTGTGTAGTTACCTTTTTTTTCTTGCAAGTGGGAACGTGGAGGAGGAAGCACAGAAACGAAGACAATGTGCGCCAACACCTTTGTGACTGAGGAGGCCGGCACCGTGGTGTACCGGGCGGGTCCGCGCACCCCGCGCCCGGCGCCGCAGGGGAGGGCAGCAGAGACGGACCTGCCCCCGGCACTCCCCCGAACACCCAGAACCACCACGGCACTTCCTGAAAGCAATGTCCCCGCTGCCTCTCACTGGCTTTCCCTGCTGACAGCAGAGATGACAGGCTGGGTTCTCATGCTTCAACAGACCATCGTGGGAATTTCTAACTTACGCAACTATAAAATAAAAACGTACTGACACTAAACATACCGGCATGAATGTCACTTTAATCTTTCCTCATGACTTGCTGGTTTAATTATGTGGCTACCCAGTCACATAAAATTTCACTGCAGAAGTTACAGGCATTACTAATTGCTGGGCATGAAACAACATGTACCTTTGGATTTGTCATTCATTCTCAAGCTAAAATGTTAAATGATAGTGAAATTTAATAAAACTTCTTAGAATCAGATGATACGGACAACTTTTACTTTGCAGTGTGCACCACAGACTTTGTAAAGATTTCTCACGCTTCAGTATATCAGAAATACGGAAAGGAGTACACATTTTCTTATTTAAACCCTAATATTTGGAACAGGGGAGTTGCTGATAATGTCAGCGACAACCACAAAAAGGCCACAAGCCGGTGCAAACAAATACGGTTTCCCGAAAAGAATCGTCGTGATGCTAAACGTAATGAGTGATTTCAAATTTATCTTGAAACACACTCGAGAAGCACAGCAGCTCCTGGGTGTCTGTTTAAACGCAAAGTAAAGGAAGAATGCCGAACACCCAGCTGACTCAGAGCAGAGACAGAAAGACTCCACTGCGGAGCCAGCGTGCGTGGGTGACCAGCCCTGGGCCCTGCTCTGTCCTTCCACACCTCCCGACACTCAGGCCGAAAACACGCTTGATGAGAACCACCCACGCAAACGCTGAATCAAAACCCTGACAAAGTCAAAAAGTAATTACGGCTGGGTTTACACTTCTTCCTTTACCGCCTCTGACGGTCACACGGTTAAAGTCGGATGTGAAGCCCCCCTGCACCCACGAGGGTGGAGTTCTCTCAACTCCCGCTGCCGACCCAGGGCTCGCTCCTCGGCGCCCGCACCCACCTCGCCTGGGGCTCTCGTGGTTGAAGAGGATGCCGTTCACCGCGAAAAGGTTGTACGCCTCCCGAAAATTCACCACGATCCAGTAGGCGTAGAGCTTCGCTGCCCCTGTCGGAGTTTGTTTTCAAAGCAAAGAAACGACAGTGATTATTACAGAAGGCAGCGATTTTTCCCTCAAACAAGTAACAGCTTGCCAAACTTACGACTGGTATCAAGATAGGAAAAAAACAGAATCAAACGCCAAAGCCAGAATCGAGGCTCTTTTGCCCGTAGAGCATGTGACAGGGAAATTCAAAATTTCTTGCTTCTGGAATAAGCGCAGATCTCGCCTTGGCAATCCGTTCACCTATGGTGTGTGCAATAAACCACAGGGACCCTTCTTAGGTCTTGGTCCCTCTTGCTTAGTATTAAGGAATTAGGAAGTGAAAAATGTGGGATCTAAATATGCAGCTGCTTTCAAATTTTATCACTGAAGTCTTTCACGAATGCTCTCTCGACAAACACGTTAGATGTGACCGACGTGGTAAAGACTGAGCTCTGGGAGACCTCCACCAGGGAGAAGATATCCAAAGCACAGAACCCCGTCACGCTGGCCCAAGCTCCCGGAGCTCAGCACAGAGAACCGGGCTGGATCTAGTTCCCCTCTTCGCGGTCTGCACGGAAGCGCGAGGGGGGCAGGAATTCGCCCCAAAGGCAGCGGCAGCGAGTGCTCGCGGCCTGCGAGATGGGAGGCACCTTCTCCACAGGTCCGGTCGCCCTGGTCTAACTCAACGCTAATCTCCCAGCAAGCGGCGTCAGCCGGGAAGAGGATCAGGGCGGAGACGCCCCCGCCGCAGCAGGGGGGCGCGCGGCTCTCACCGTATGGCGACCGAGGATAGAAAGGCGTGGTCTCCTTCTGGGGAATCTCCTGCACTTTCCCATACAGCTCGCTCGTTGAGGCCTGGTAGAACCGCACGGAGCCGATGAGGCCACAGGTCTTCACCGCGTCCAGAAGCCGCAAGGTGCCGACTCCATCCACGTCTGCAGTGTACTCGGCCAGGTCAAAGGAGATCTGGAAACAGCAGCAGAGACGGGGCCACGTGAATGGGCCGGCAACAAAGATCCCGCAATGGTCCTACTTTGAAATGTTACGTTTGCGAGAAGGTATTATTTTCTAGAAGCGGAATAAGAGTGGGGGCGGCACCTGCTTCTAACATCAAATGGCTAGAAAATGCCTCAAGAAATACGTGCTAATAACCTGGAGTAACACGAGGAACCCTTGGCCCACGTAAGCCGCCTCCTAATGCTGGCGCGAGTCCCCGGGGCCCTGGTTTTCAAAAGGCAGCCCGTCCTCTGCTCAGAATCTCCTGGGTGCCTGGAGCACTCAGGTGCAACCAGCCTCACAAGATGCCCGGGACACGAGCACTCTGATGAGCCCCAGGTGACTGTTCTGCACAGACACGTTTGAGACACGTGCTTTAGGACACACCTGACGTTGTTGCTCTTGCTTTTTAGGGCCACACCTGCAGCCTATGGAGGTTCCCAGGCTAGGGGTCGAATCAGAGCTGCATCTGCCGGCCTACACCACAGCCACAGCAAGGCCGGATCCTTAACCCACTGAGCGAGGCCAGGGATCGAACCAGAGTCCACATGGATACTAGTCGGGTTCGTAACCCACTGAGCCACAGCGGGACTCCAGGGCACTCTTGGTTTTAAAAAGGTTTGTTTTGTATTTTTAATTAAGCTCTAAGATGACTTTTTAGGATATTATATTACACACACAGCATATCTTCAGATTACACAGCGCCGTGAACACAGCAAGATACTGAGTCCAACGACCTCCAAGAAGAGGCCGCTAAGGAACAATTTAAACACTTTGCTTAGAAGTAAACATGGCTGATGTGCTTTTTTTTAAACAATGGGAAACCTAATATTTAAATCTCCCAAAACTTTAAGGCTGAAAATCTTTGTCACTGGTTTATTTGCGGGTCAGACACGGCTGGGCCCGCTGTCTGTGGCGAGGGCGAGCTCTGGCCCGGAGGCCGCTCTCTGGGCCGAGGGCGGTCACCGCTGCCTGACTGCCCGGGTCCGAGTGTCCCCTGGGTGGTGCTGTAGCCCGTGTCGTGCAGGGCGTTCAGGGACCCTCTGCGCTGGCCCGCAGGGTCACTAACTCAGACCGCAGCCGCAAGACAAAAGAGAAACAAGTTTATTTCCTTTACCCACAGTCTCTCAAAGCCAAGAAAGCAACATTTGGGGCTGTTTTATTCTTTTCACGCAACAGTTCATTGCAATAAAATTTACATACCATAAAATTCACCCTCTTAAAGTTTACAGCTCCGCGGTTTTTGGTATATTCACGGCCTTATACAGCCATCGCCAGCGTCTGGCTGCAGAACAAGCTCGTCCTCCCCCAAAGAAAGCCGCCTCCCACCTACCCCCCCACCCCACCCCGGCCGGCGACCCCTCCACCTTCCGCCTCCAGGCACCCGCCCGGTCTGGACACGTCACATAAACGGAATCACAGCGCACGGCCCTTCGGGACCAGCCTCTCTCACGGCCGTGTTCCCGTCTCCGGCCCGGAGTCATCTGGTGGCGCTGGAAACATTCGGAGCAACTGCAGACTTTCCCGTCCCACCAGCACCGCGGGAGGGGTCCGGCTGTCCCGCTCCCTCCCCGCCCAGCGCCCGCTGTGGTCCTGCTGACAGACGTCCTGGTGGGTGTGAAGTTGAATGTCATTGTGGTTTTTTTTTAAACTGAGATACAACTGACATATGAGTTTCAGGTGCTCAACACAACGATTCTCTATGTATGTATTCGAAAATAACCACCATCATAAATCTAGTTAATACCCATCACCACAGTTATAAAATTTTTTTACGAGAACTGTTAAGATCTACTTTCTTAGCTACTTTCAAACACGCAGTACGGTGTTCTGAACGGCATTCACCACGCTGCACTGAAATCGGCACTGCCTCTGGGCGGCACCTGTCAGTCCCCTCGGCCCATCTGCGCACCCCCGCCGCTGCCTCTGGGACCGCCCGTCTGTCCTCTGGATCTGCGAGCTGGGTTTGTGCGGGCTCCAGATCTGAGTGAGAGCGTGTGCCAACTGTCTCCCCGACGTATTTCCCTCGGCATGACGCCCTCCAGGTCCACCTCGTTGTTGCAAGTGGCCGGACGTCGTGCTCCCAGTGGGTGGCTTGTACACACGCAGACGCAGACACAGCGGAGCCGCGTCCCGATCTCGGCTCTCGTGGATTACGCTGCAGTGGACACGGCAGCACGTCTGTCCTTGCTCCTTAGTGTCTCCCTACCTTCCGGTAAACACCCGGGGGTGGGGCTTCTGGATCATCACGGGAGCTCTAGTTTCAGTGCTTTGAGGAACCCCATGCTGTTCCTCCCAGTGGCTGCGCCAGTTTACACTCCCAGCAGCAGCGCGCGAGGCTCCCGCTCCCACAGCCTCACCAACACCTGCTCCCTGCGGTCTTTTTGGTGCCGGGTGTTCTGACAGGCTGAGGCGATCCTCGCTGGTGATTAGCGCTGCTGAGCATCTTTTCAGGTGCCTGTCGGCCTCTGTGTGTCCTCTCTGGAAAGGTGTCCATTCGCAGCCTCTGCCTTTTTTTTTTTTTTTTTTAATCCTTTTAGGGCCGCACCTGCAGCATATGGAGGTTCCCAGGCTAGGGATCAAATAGGAGCTGCAGCTGCCGGCCTGCACCACAGCCACAGCAACGCGGGATCCAAGCCGCGTCTGCGACCTACACCACAGCTCATGGCACCGAGCGAGGCTGGGGATCGAATCCACCTCCTCATGGATGCTGGTCAGGTTTGTTACTGCCGAGCCATGACAGGAGTGCCAACCTCTGTCCATTTTTTAATTAGACTGTGTGGTATTTTTCTTTTTGCTATTCAGTTGTATAAGTTCTTTATATATATATATATATACTGCCCCTTTATCAGATACATGGTTTGCAAATTTTTTTCCCATTCCATAGGCTGCCTTTTCATTTTGTTGAAAATTTGGTTTCATTTCTTTGCTGTGCAGAAACTATTCAGTTTGATGTAGTCCCATTTGTTTATTTTTCCTTTTATTGCCTTTGTTTTTTGTGTCAAATCCAAAAAATATCATTGCCAAAATTGATAAAGTTTGTTTTCTTTTGAGTCTTATGGTTTCAGTTTTTATGTTCAAGTATTTAATCCACTTTGAATTACCTTTTCTTCTTCTTTTTTTTTTTTGAAAGAGCCACACCTGCAGTACATGGAAGTTCTCAGGCTAGGGGACGAATCAGAGCTGTAGCCACCAGCCTACACCACAGCCCACAGTAACACCAGATCCGAGCCAAATCTGCCACCTACACCACAGCTCATGGCAACGCTGGATCCTTAACCCACTGAATGAGGTCAGGGATTGAACCTGCAATTGAACTTTTGGGTTAATCAATAAGACACAACAGGAACTCCTAATTTTTTTTTTTTTCTTTTGGCCATGGTGTGCAGCTGGCTTGATGTGGAATCTCAGTTCCCAAACCAGGGACTGAACCCCAGCTGCAGTGGTGAAAGCACCAAGTCCTAACCACGAGACCACCGGGGAACACCTCAGTTAATTTTTGTGAGTGGTAGAAGATGGCACATTCTTTGCATGTGGCTGCCCAGTTTTCCCGACACTAGTACTGACGAGACCACCGGCTCTCCACCGTACATTCTCACCTCATTCTTTGTATGCGAACTGACTCTACGCACGTAGGTTTATTTCTGGGCTCTGTTCTGTTCCACTGACCTACGCGTCTGCTTTTATGTCAGGGCCACGTAGTTTTGATTACCGCAACTCTGTGACATAGTTTGACGTGAAGCCTCCAGCTTGTTTGTTCTGGAGATTCCTTTGGCTCTTTGGGTCCTGCTCTGACTTCTCTCCACCGAAAAACCCCAAAGTCCATCATCCCTGTCTAGCTGGCCTGCACACTGCCCATTTCTTCTCCACTTAAGCTTTATTTATCTGACCTTCTCACTGTCTACCTCCTGAGCTAGAGCGAGGCCCTGGTGGCATGGAGTCTCCCTTCCCTCCACAGGAGCCCACACACACCGCACGTGGCTCGTCCCATACTCATCAGATGGGTGAGGACAGCATGGGGACCACCATGAGACATAAATGTCAAACACGTGAATATCCCAATAAAACTTCAAAAACTAGCACAAGGAGAGGGCTATCAGCAGAAGGGTGACCACATAACAGAACCAAAATCGGTGAAATTTCTAGGAGCAAGACAGAGGAAGCTCTATGTGAATCCCAAAATTGTGGTGAAAGGTTTCTGACAAAGGTTTAAGGTCCCACTGCAGAAAGACGGGGAATTCAGAGCAAAGGAGCAAAGTGCCTCGGCCCGGATCAGGAAGTGGGCGTGGGGAGCAGGTGCGTGAGCTGCTCAGGACCTCGTCCAGGGAAAAGAGCACGTCCGGGTCAAGTGTAAAGCGGACCGCTCTCACCAACAGTCAAGGACAGGACAGACGCCCTCAGAACCACCCTCACCACAGCCTCTCCTGAGGTCCCCTCAGAGCTAAAGGCAGGAACAAAACCGAACAAGCTGGGAGAGCGAAACACGAAACGCAGACCCGCCCGCGGCGAGCTCTGGGCCGGACCTTGTTTAATGCTCCGCAGACGGTCCGGGAAGGAGGTGCACTACGAAGCGCCCAGCTTTCACTGCTGGTTCCAGAGAAGGAAAAAGGCCCGGGAGCAACAGTTAACTGCAAGATCTGCCGGAGCCAAGAGGCTTGAAAAACAGCAAGACCGTCACGCTGGACCACGGGACGGGAGGAAGGACAGGCGTTCGGGGCCACGTCCTCGGAGTTCCGGTCCGAAGGGCCGAGAAAGCTGCACCTCCAGCGCCCGGGGGCGGGGAGTCCTGGGGGCCGCCCCGTGCGGGGTCCTGGGACTCAGAGAGGGTCCAGGGCGCCAGGAAGACGCTCCAGGAGACAGGGCAGCTGCCCCCTGGGGAGAGGGCTAGACAGGAGCTGGCCCTCCCAGGTCTGGGCGTCTCAGCCAGGAAGCCGTACAATGACTGAGGCTTCGGAAAACAATGAAGCGCGTGAACAGAAAGGTCATAAACCGGCTCGTTAGGAACCCGAGGGCTGAATGAGGCACGCCCTCCGTTTAAGTCTGATTAGGCAGCAAGCTAACAGAGGTCTGTCTTCAGCTGAGTGCTGCCTGGAAAACAATTTGCTTAACACGCCCCCTTTGCGGCAATTCATCCTTCTGGGAGCAGACTATGCAGAAAAGAAACCGTGAACTTTAGAGGCAGGGACCGACCCCGTCCTGTTCTCCACTGGTGCCCAGCCTGGTGTCTGGCACTGGGCTGGCCCTCTGCTGTCTCTTGAGGGCACGGGTGAGACTGAGCAGAGGATCTCGGTGCCACCAGACGGGGCAGAAATCCCCAGAAATGACAGGGGTTTCAAAACCGCCCCTTCATCCTAGATGCCTTTTCCTAAAATCCACGGGTTGGTTCTAAAGAAGAATCATGTCCACACAATCCAGTGATGTAAAAACCTGAAGTAAATATAAGCTCCCGGCAGCTGGCGAGCTGTACTACAGTGACTCTAAGGGGAAAATGCAGCTAACAGTAGCATTACTATTATTCACGCGTTCGGGATTTGTTTAGTGACATTACACCTTATTTTTAGAGTACCGTCTTTCTAGAGCAAAAATGCCTAGAAGGTAATAGCTACAGACTTTCAAAATGTGAAAGAAATGCTGTGCTTTCCTAGCTTTTCCTACACTGAAACTGCTGTGTCTTACAAAATGTAGATTTTACCGGAAAATGAAGGTCACACTGGACAGCATATATGTCTTATTTTCTTTTGACTGTTTTCCAATTTGATACTTGCTTCAATGTAGGTCAGTTTCTACTCCCTCAGGTCTGTGAGCTGGTGTCAGAAAGTGGGGAGGGGGGAGAATGAGGGCCACCCCTAAGGCGGGTCAGGCAAACAGACACATAAAACCAAAAGCAAACTGATTTCAGAGGAAAATACGCAGCATCCAAGTCAGAGTTGTGTGGAAAAAAAAAAAAGAACCAGCATTTGTGAGTTCTCAGAAGTAGAAAAATACTGACTTGTTTGGATAGTGAGTCCCTCGGGTAAGGAAAAGCTGCTTATGTCTGCGTGAGGGAATAAATGAGAAACGAGAAGAAATCGAAGCTGGAAGTTACCGACAACAGTGAATGACAATGCTACAGCTCTGGTCCTGATTGTGTCAATAACCAACAACTCCGTCTCTCTAAGCAGCAGTTTCTATCTCGGAAATAAAGTCCTTTCCAGCCCTGCTGCTTCTGCCAGCCTTAAACTATGGGTTTCTGTGTGTTTTAGTAGAAGGCTAAGTTGTCCAAAGCGAGAGGCACAGAGCAGCACACAAAGCTTCACGTGGTGAGACCGACTGATTCTCTGTATCAGAGCTGGATGGGAGCTCAAAGCCACCAGCAGTTCTGGACTAGAATATTCCAGCTGATGGCTGAGGGCGGCCACAGGACCATTAACAATAAGGGACAGTACAGAGATGGGGGGCTTCCTATTGAATATGGGCCTGCAAACCAGAGTTTTAAAAAAGAATATTAGTGTTAAAGAGAGAACCAATAAGATCCACAATTTGAGGAAGAATTTACTCCAGAGGAAATGAAAATAATACTGCATTCTGAAAAAAACCCGAGACTATTACTCTTTAATATCTCTGTAACACTGACTTTCTTGAGAAAAAAAAATAACATCAGCTAAAAACAATAAATAATTTTTAGGAAGAGGCAAAAGGAAGAACAAGAGTCAAAAAGACTCAACATTGTTCTAGAAATAAGTTTGGGAAGCCCCAGCTGGGAAGCCTGAAGGAGAATGAATCCAAGTCTCCAGGAACAGCACAGCTGGAGCGGATGCCAGAGGACTGGTGAGTCTTGCACGGACCTGGTCCTTCTCCAGTCCTCAGTGTCCGGCGGTCTCAGGAACGCAGCCAGGAAATGCACAGGTTCAGGGAAAAGGGGGAGCGGGGTGACGGGCAATGAAGCAAGAAGATCTGGGGTCTCCGAGAGCCGAGAGGGGGGTCTGCCAGTGCGGGGACGGCCTCGCAGGAAGGGGGCCGGTCACCCCCAAGGCCGCCTGCACGCGTCTGCCCCTTCACTCCAGGCAGAGCTTCCCTGGTTTCAGGGAGCCCAAGGTCAGGCGTATTTACCAGAGTTTGAAAAGCTGACGACTGAGCAAACCTGCGAGTGCCAGTAATTTCAAGTTCCAGCATTTCTTATTCAAAAGAGCATCACTTTCCTGCAAAGATTTATGACAGCAAAACAAGGCCTTGAGCCACGGGAATCTGCCAGCGCTGTTCTCTGTGCTCTTAAAAACGTCCAAGACGATGACCTTCCCTGGGCCCAGCGAGATGGGGTCACCCGCTTCACCTGGACGGCCTAGGGCCACTCCGCGCACGCGCCGCGCGGGGACGCGCACGGTGTGAGCAGGGCGCCGCAGCAGCGCCAGGCTCCGCCAGTGCTGCGACACGGCCGCACCTACCCCCAGCCCGAGACCTAGAGCTTCCGCGGTGGAGGCGCCCGGGATTTCTCCCGCTACCTTAAAGAGAGCGAGAAGGAACTCCAGGAGGTAAATTACAAAGAAAGCTGCCTGAAGCTCACAAGCACGAGCTGTGCAGGGGCCCACAGGCTTACGAACAGCCTGTCTCCAAACCTCCCGCAGAAACTTCGAGACCGAGACGAGGTGGGGGTGAAGGAGCAGCGCCCCGTCCAGACGCACGCGCCTCCGGCCGGCAGGGGGCGCCGACCTTGCCCTTCCGGCCAGAGCTTTAGGATCCGGGAGCTGCCGGGCGGTTCCCTGAGAGCAGTTTCAGGTGTGCGGCTCCAGGGGACGGGGCCTTGCCGCCGAGGGGCTGCGTGGAGCCGGAGGGTCGGAGGGCGAGGCCGCGCGACCCCCTTTCTCCCAGGCAGCGGCGCTGCGCACGCGCACGGGGCCCCCGGCGTGGCCCGAAACAGCCGGGCAGTGGCCCCCTCGTCGGGGGTGACACCGGGGCCCCGCGCGGATGCTCGGACAAGCCACAGCCGCTGTGCCACGGGCCCACCTGCCGCTCGGAGGCTAAGAGGCAGAGACGGGGCCTGAGCAATCAGCGGGGAGCTTCGGAACCAGGAGGTAAAGACAGAGCCGGCCCCCCATCTCCCTTATCTGTGTCGCGGGAGGGGCCTGACGAACCGCGGGAAAGGAGTTTCTAAACCCCTTTCAACTATTTTTTGCTCCTTCCCATTTATACCCGCGTATGTAAAATACACTCGAAATTCAAAACCCATCAAGAGCAGTGCGTCTCTGACGTGGAGGCTTCCTGTTTTATTTTACTTTCACTCTTCCTCACACAGTCTGAGTCATACTTGCAAAACTGGCCTTTGCGCTTCTTGAAATACGCTGCTTTTTTTTCGGTGCATATTTACAGAGCAGCTCATGAGGCCCAGCACTGCTCCAGGCACCAAGGAGGCACCAATGAACAGAACAAAAATCCCTGCCCGCACGGGGCTTACTTTCCGGTGACGGGAGAAGAGAACAGACCCAATCAAGAGAAAAATCCAGAGGACGCTGACGGAGATGCGAGGTGCAGGAAAAGCAGGCGAGGGATGTGAATGTGGGCTGCACTTTTAAACGAGCCGGGCTTTCCTGAGCAAACGTGTAAGCACAGGAACGGCACGCAGCCCACGGAGGGCCGGCTGCAGCACAGCCATGGCGACAGCAAGCGTTTGAGACCAGCCGCGGGCCGGGCCCCGGGCCCAGTGCCTTTCCGGCACCGGGTCATTTAAGCATCATGACACGTCTGTGAGTCAGAAACTACCATTATATCTATTTTACATGTGGAAAAACAGGCTCAGGGCGATTAAGGCTTGCCTAGGTCACAGTCAGTGAGTAACAGAGCTGGGCTGCGACGCAGGAAAAGATAATAACACAAGGGAAACAACCAAACCACCAGCAGCTCCCCCGCCGGCAACCTCACGTTCACATTTTTCAGAACCACGCACCAGACACACGGAACCGGCGGCCGTAGGTGTCTGTGCAGCTGAATGCCGCGCCCACGCCTGCCCCACCCGTCCGCCCCCGGGCCCGGCCCAGGCGCCCCGGGGCACCCCCACGGCACAGCAGGTGCAACACCTCACTCCACACACCGAGCGGCAAAGAACGAGGCCACGTGACGAGAACGCAGAGTGGAGTGACCTGAGTCACGCAATGAAAGCCGTCAGTGTTGAGAAACAAAGTAAGAGAAGACCACTGTCTTTAAATAAAGGGTGGACTTGAAAATACGCTAGATGTCTCTTGGCTGACTTCGAAGGAGGGCTAGGATGTAGATAAGGGCACGGAAAGAAGAAACTCAGACAAACGAGGAAGAGCACAGAGCGGCGGGGCCCGAGGGACGGGGCAGCACGTGTGCGAGCGGGGGCAGGGCCGGGGGGGCGGGGGGCTCCCTAAGGGCCTCAGAGCAGACACGTGCCGAGCCCAGAGCTTCTTGCAATCACGTGGGAAGTTTGTGAAGGATCTTCCCGCGAGAGGGAACCGGCGTCGCGGACGGTCCGCGGAGAAGCCGCCAGCTTGCAGCCCCGCGGCTGACGCAGCGCTTTGGGAAGAACCGCAGCGTCGCCACAGCAGAAACTGATGGAGCCACATCATCAGGGTCCTGGAGCTGAGAAAGGGCGTCCTCCTGGTGTCGGGGGGCAGGTCAGAGTGCAAGGCCAGGGTGCGGGCGCCGGCAGCAGAGCGGCCAGGAGAAGGGAGACAGAGGGCCTGCACCGGGCCAGGAAGGAGGCCCTGGGACCGGGGAGGCTCCGCGCCCACACGTGCGCGTCTTCACTCAGCGGGAAGCTTTCGATTTAAACGCTGACACCGAAGACTCTACAGAGTGGGGGAGACCTTGTCCAGTCTGAAAAAAACATCCTCCGAGTGTCCAGGGGACCTCGGGACGGGCCCCCACCTGCCCCCCGTGGCCCCCGCAGCTGGGGTGGGGAGCCAGCCTCCGGGGCAGGCACTGCCACCGGGTGCCGCGGGGGCCTCCTCCCCGGCCCCAGGATGCGTGCACGCGGCTGCAGAAGCTCCCGACAACCAGCAACACCCGTTTTAAGCTGCCAGGTGCTCTGGAGGAAGTGAGTTGCCTTCCCGGATAACCGAGGGTTAGCAATACCCGCACCTTTCAATTCCTCACTTTGCTAAAATGCCCCCTGCCACCTAAAACCCAGCAGGAGGCTGTAATCCAACACTCTTCATAGGCCAAAGCGATGTGACAACCAGCAAGGGCTTTCGCTTGGGGACCACGGACGTGCATGCACATTCTCTCCCTGCTGAACCGCGAGGCTGTGCCCCGCAAACCCGCGGCTCTGGGCCCTCGCTGCGGTCTGTTCCACGGCGCCGAGCACTGCCCGGCTCACAGGGCAGCTCCTGACCGTCCGCCCTTCCCGGGGCCCCTAAAGCCGGGAGCTGGCTCCCACCTGCCCCGCCGACGCCTGTGACGCCGCCTTATCAGCTGGAGCACCGCCACCTCTACCAGGACCCTGCACAGCGGACCTCAGCAAGCACCTGCCGGGCGGCGGCCCGACGAGCCCCACGAAGAGAAGGCTCGTCGGCCAGAAACAGAACGTGCACGGACAGGGCCGCGCCGCCGCCTCAGAACCGCACCCGCGCCCGCCCGCTCTGCGCCTCCCTCTCCGGCGTGACCACAGCAGCAGCCGCCACCTTCTAAACCTGCGCCGGTTTAGGTTAACTCTGACGGCAGACGTTTCTTTTCATTTATTCTCCAGAACGCAAACTTTAAAGGGTCCTTCTCGCAAAAAGGGCAAGAGGTTTGCATACGTTCGAGGAGAATTTTTAAAAAAATACAGACAAAGACTTATTATTAGTCATGTCTGGAACTTAAGAGGATTCCACTTTAAAAAGCTAGTTCTGGCTGCCAATTTCCTGTGTCCTCCCAGCCCAGCGGGACTGGGACGAGAAGCCGGCCTCCTGGACCTCTGCCTGTCACCCCACCCCACCCCACCTCCTCCGTCCTCCTCTGGCCACCCCTCCCCTCCTGGC
>PVHT021183522.1:759952-770857 GCA_004024745.2 Catagonus wagneri | reverse complement strand
CCCCCTCCTGGCCACCCCTCCCCCGGCACTGTCCTGATACTTGTCCTGAGGACCCAAGTTCCTGGCTTGAGAAGGAAATGACAGACCTTTGACATCTTCCATCACGGCACCTGCTGCAGTGACGTAAGGGGAGGCTGTGAGAAACAGCTTATAAGGAAAGAAAGGAATTTAAGACGGGTTTTATAAGGGTACAGTATAGTTAGAACCCGAGTAATTTTCTTGTTCGTTCCATCTGTACTCATATTCTTCGGCTCCTAAGTCATATAAACCCCCACTGTCGACTTTATTTTCCTGTTTTTACGCTATAGCACCTTTCAGTTTTTCCCACCAGACACACACGCGTGCACCTTTCCAGCTGCAGCGCGTCAAGCACAGCAGACACGGGGACAATGAGGGCGCTGCAGCCGCGGACCAGAGTCTGAGCCGCGCCACCGCCACGCAGTCCGTGCTTCCCCCCCGTGAGGGGCAGGCCCACACACGGCCACACGGGCACCGAGAACCGCCCCGCAGACACGCGGGCACGGCGCCAGGCCCCCTGCAGGGTGAGCACGGGACGAACGAGGCCACATCTCTGAGAACCCAGGGCGCCTCAGGACACCCGCGTGGGGACCTGGGAACACGGAGCTACGGCAGGTGACAGGACACGGGGGCCGAGGCCAGAGCTCCCAGGACAGACGGGCTCAGGGGACACCACGGCCCGGGCCCTGAGGCCTCGCGTGGAGGAGAAGCCCTGCTGCAGCCGCCAGAGCAGCACACAATCGACAAAACTGACGAGCTCCTGGACACCCTGGGGCGCGGCCCATCAGACGGTGGGACCAGAGAATCGGCGCTGACCTCCCGTAACACGACCCAGGCCGAAGCCCTGTAAGATCTGCCCCCCCCCCCCCCGTAGAGACCTGCAAGCCCGCAGCAGCACCCTGCCTGCACAACACGGCCAGGCAGAAACCAGCCACAGAAGCTGGGGGCTGCCACCAAGATGTCCCCAGGCTTCTGGAGACCATGACTCGCTCTGTGCCATGGGGGCCACGGGGAGGCAGAGGGAGCATGGGAGCCCCTGTCACCACGCCTCTGATGGTTCAGGCAGCCTGTGCCCCCGCCCCAGACCCAGATCAGGTGCGCAGAGGGAGGGAACAGGCTGCGGGGCCCCCCAGAACCCCAAACATAGAGCGCCTGGCCCACACTCTGCTGCGGTCTCATCTGGGGAACAGAAGAAGTCACCTCCCAGCCCATCAGTACCTGGCAGGTACTACACACCTCTCTGTGGAGGGCTGTGCGCCTGGCGAGATACCCACGCCCCCCACTGGCCCTCGGCAGAGCCTGGGCCCCGCTGGGTCCTGCGCCCCCCTCCCCCCCGAGGGCGGCTCTGCTCCGGGGCCCCGGCCCCGCCCCAGCACCCGCAAGCGGCAGCGGAGTCCCGGCTGGGGCAGGACACTCCCGGCTCCTGCTTCACTTCTGGGGTCAGTTTCCTGCCTTTTCTTGACCTTTGCTCCTCTGCCTAACAACCCGCTGGGTGACCAGGTGGCAGAGGACACATGCTGATTCAGGCGTCACTTGCTGGAGTGAATTCTTCAAGGGGCCCGGGCAGAGGCAGCTGTACCCACACTGGTCCCCAGGGGGAGTCGCTCTGACACGCTCCCCGCCCCACCAACCGCCTCCAGCGGTGCGCCCGAGGCCTCGCTGCTGAGCTTCCTTCCTCACGGGGTCCCGTCCTCCAGGCCAGCAAGGGGGTCGTTACTCCAGTGCCGTCCTTTCTCTCTGCCCTTTGTCCCCAACCTCTCTCTCTCCACTCAGGGAGACCGCCTCGGTGAGCTGGGGTTGGACTCATAGGAAAGTGACAGAAAAGCTAGAAAGAAGAAGCTTAAACAAGATGAAAGTTCCCCTTCCATTTACTAAGTCTCCTGGCAGAAATGAGTGTGGAAGCCCCACAACTGCTAAGGACGCCATTTCTTTCCACTGCTGGTCATTATATGTCTGGTCTAAAGTGGCTGCCAGAATTCCTGCCACCACATCCACCTTCCCACCAAGAGGAATCATCCCCTTCCTGTTTACACACGCATGCCTGCACACACACACACACACACACACACACACACGCTTCATAGATTACAGTTCATGTCACTGCTACTTGAAAGCGGTTAGCTGGGATGCAGTCACAGGTCCACCGCCAGTACAAGGGGGCTGGGGTGTGCCTGTTATGGAAGACCCCGTACTCAGATAACAATCCAGAACTCTAGCACTAAGAAGGAGACCACAGGAACTGGGGGACGGCCAAGAGCTCCTGAGGTAACACCCACGCGGCTCTCCAACCGAGGCAGGAGATGCCAGTCTTGCTGGGAGCACCAGGGATTTTCCTGGAACTCCGGCCCAGCCTGGAGAGAGGAGGACGCAGCCCAGCGCTCTGGGCAGGCCGGGCGCACACCTAACAATTCTCTCCCTCCCTCGCTGCCTGCAGCCTGCACCCTGCAGCCTGCGCCAACAGCCAGGGAGGGCCAGTTGGGGGCAGAGGGAGAAAGTGCTAGGAGGGCAGGAAGCTGGCTCTCAGGCCTGAGGAAGGAGCGGGGCGGCTGTTGACTTTCTTAAGAATGTGTCGCTGCATCTTGCCAGGATCACTGCTTGCCATCCCGGGGGGTCTCCCGGGAGGGGCTGTGGCCTGGGGTCTGTTCCCAGGAGACACACCTGCAGGGAAGGCTCCCTTTTGGCCTGGGGACCCCTGTGGAGTTTATCTCCACTGGCCATTTGGTGGGCAGGCCCCCTGGAGACAGCAAAGAGGCCACCAGCCCGAGCGGGCTCCCCAGCCACTAGTGCGGGTCAGTTTACACCTCCCTTTGCAAAAAACAAAAACAGGCGGTAAAGAGGCAGGGGCACCGCAGGGAGTCAGAATCCAAAAACAGGAGGGGGGTGAGAAGCCGAATATTCAAGGAAAGGTCCTTAACCAGTAAGTTGGGAAATCTGAGCACGCGTCACCTCAGCGGAAGCTGGGCAGGATTTCCGTGAAAAAAGAAAGGACTATAGAGCCAAGAAGGAGCTCAGTAACCAACAATCAATGAGCTAAGATGCTCATTGGAAGCTTCAGGTAAAACGCAGAAGGAAACCAAACTCTTGAACTCTTTTTTTTTTGTGTGTGTGTGTTTTTGCCTTATCTAGAGCCGCACCCGCAGCATATGGAGGTTCCCAGGCTAGGGGTCTAACAGGAGCTGTAGCCGCTGGCCTACACCACAGCTACAGCAACGCGGGATCTGAGCCGTGTCTGCGACCTACACCACAGCTCACGGCAACGCCGGATCCTTAACCCACTGAGCGAGGCCAGGGATCGAACCCACAACCTCATGGTTCCTAGTCAGATTCGTTAACCACTGAGCCACGAAGGGAACTCCGAGACTCCTGAACTCTTGATCTGAACACCGACTCAAGCATCTTCCAGGATGAACAGGAAAAATGACGAGGACTCATGGAAACCAACGTGAGCCTGGGGGTCCCAGAGCCAGGAAGAAAGAGCAGGAATCATGAGTCAATGGAAACGTCCCAGGGACCAAGGTCACCCAGACTCAGGGCTGGGGGGTGGGGGATCTAAACGTAAAGACAGAAAGTGGCCACGAGTCCCCAGGAAGAGGGAGGGAGGGACAAGTCCAAGCGCTGAAGCAGGAGAGCAGTGAGGGGAGGGGTTATGGCCCCAGAGATGAAACAAGGAAGAGCATTGAAGGCGAAGATAAAAGAAAACCAGCATTGAAAACAAAAAGACTTGGGAAGCACACAGGTGCGTCCTTCTCGGGCACAATCTCACTTGAGGAAGTACTTCTGCAAAGATGATGACGCAAGCGGCACGCGGTGGAGGTGACGCGGGTCATGATCAGCCCAAACCTGGTGTAATAACGCAGTTGTGGGATTCGCTGCGGCTGTTCAGAAAGACAGTAAAATAAAAAGCCATAACGTAAAAAAAAAACTGATTTAAAAAAAAATCATTTCTAAAAACCTAGGACTCAAGTAGGAAAGAGGAGATAAGCAAAAAACACGCACAAGATTTCCTTTCATCCTTGGCGAGGATGCAGTGCGATGCAGACACTGTTACATTCTTGGAATTCATAGTTTCAGATATTCTTATGAGAAACAACCAGCAAAGTATAGTTGGAATGCTTCACTCCAAAATAGCTGGCATGGACTACAGCTTTAAAGAAAATCAGATAAATAAGAGACATCAGAAACAGAGGAAAAGAAATAAAGAGAAAGCGTAACACGCTTTTAAAAACAAAACACAGTGGCAGAGGTCAGGACAAATTGGGACAAACAGATCAATAATCAAAACGGACATGAATGCCTTGAATTCCTCTATTAAGATCCAAAATTTCAGAGTTCCTGCCGTGGCTCGGTGGGTTAAGAATCCGCCTGCAGCACCCAGGCCGCTGTGAAGGTGTGGGTTTGAACCCTGGCCTGGCCCAGTGGGTCAAAGGGTCAGCTGCCACGGCTCAGAGGGAACTTCCACATGCCACGGGGTGTGGTCATTAAAAGAAAAAAAACTTGAAAATTCGTCGAGTCTTTTAAGAGGTTTAATTGGACGCTGTTTCAAGACCCCAAACGTGAAGCAGAGTGATTGAAAACAAAACCAATGGTGAGATAAAAAATAGAGTAAAAGTAATAATACTAACATTGAATAAGGTGTATGTTCAGAAAACAGCCTAAGTCGGGAAAAAGACATCTTAGACAGTTTTTAAGGTAAGCTATAGATAGAAAAAAAGAAAAAAACATGTCAACATATTGTCTTTAGATAGGCATTACCAAGTTCCTATCTTGGCATATATTTTTATAAGTAGAAGAACTTATCTGGAAGTGTTTAAACCTGTTACCAAATTCCTGAAACAGGTGCCTCTCTTGGAGGCCTCACCGGAGTCACCTGCGCCCGTCCCCGTCTCCCCGGGCTCGAAAGCCCTCAGAGGCTTCCCCCAGCTGGCTGGCCGCACTTCGCCTTCAGACCTTCCACAGCGGGGCCCTACGTGACTTTTCCACCAGCCCCTGCGTGTTCCTACCCCAGGCGCTCCAGACCGCTCCACCCACCACAAGACTAAAAGCTCCGTCTCCCCTGAAGCGGCTTCGCCTTCTCAGCCTGCTGTTGGTGACGCCTGGCCCATCCACAGGTGCAGCAGCAGCTGGAGTTCCAAGTCGGCACAACGACAGCTGGAGCGGTAACCACTGATCGTGTTACGTCTGTTGCCTATTTGAACCTGCGTCCTCATGGATACTTGTCAGATCCGTTTCTGCTGAGCCACGATGGGAACTCCAAATCTATTCTCCTTACCTGGTTATGGGAAAGCTCTTGATATACAGGCTATTCTGAAAAGATGGAGCTTTTTGCAACTGCTTTCTAATGAACAAAAATCATGAGAAAAAAAGAACACATCTAACCCGTAGGGTCTCTGTCTGAATATGCAGAATCCTGGCAAATACAAGACCGTCTTCTGCAACAGGCTGACGATGAAGTGCGTGTTTCCTAAGCTAGCGCCTGCGCTAAGGAGCATGAGAAGGAAAACCAGAGCCTGTCCGTGGGCGGATCACCACTTAGTCGGGGTCAGTCTGTGAGCAGAGGGAAGGCGGTGACGAGACGGCTGAGAGTCGACCCCAGCGTTTATCTCTGTGGCTTATCGTCAGAACCACAGCGAGGCTGTAGATACCACTTCACTGACATCTCTTACAGCCCTTTGAGGTAAGCAGAGGACACGTATCATTTCAATTCTGCAAACTAGGAAAACGTGAATAAAACAGTTTACTTGGAATTCCAAAGAGTTCAAGCACTGCCACGCTAAGCGACCAGCGAGCGTTGCGCTCACTAAGCCGCACATGCAGAAAGCACTCGCCATTTACAGCCCACCTCCTGCTCCCCAGGGAATCTGCGAGAAAAAGGGATGCAAAACTTTCCAAGTGGCAAGAGCAGCGAGTTCCAAGGGCACCTCCTGGAGTAATGGCTGGGGTGAGGAGCCCAAGGGGCCCCCCTTTCCTCCAACATACTTACACCTCACAACGATGGAGCCGGCACACGGCAGAATCCCGGCAGTGCGTGACTTCTGAAACCTGCCGTGCAGTGCGCAGGGATAAAAACCATCTCAGGACTAACTGACACCTTTCAAAGGTAAAGGAAATACTGCTCTGGGTGAGGGCTAGCGCGGTGTTTTAAGCTTCGGCTGCACCCAAATCCTGGTTATTACGACCCCTTTCCAATGCTAGATTTGCTCGAGATTTGTGGTAAAGATCTAAGGGAGGTATTTATATTGTGACATTTAGACATCGATAGCACATGTTCATTTAAGACCTGGGCGTTCTCGCTGAGGCGCCACTGCAGCGCCAGGACACAGGTTCAATGCCCAGCCCAGCACAGTGGGTTAAAGGATCCAGCGTTGCTGCAGCTGCAGTGTGGGTCGCAATTGCGGCTCAGATCTGATGTCTGGCCCAGGAACTCCATATACCATGGGGAGGCCAAAAAGGAAAGTCAATAAATAAACACTCGATGATACAGTCACATAATAAATACTCTGGACCACACACCTCATGATGAGATTTTTACTGATGGCTGCACTTCAACTTGTGTCCAAAAGACCCTTCTCTTCTAAATAGCACAAAGCATTCAGGGGTCACTGGAATAAACATTAATCTGGGTGTATATCTCTCCACTTTAAATTATTTACTAATCCTTTCTAGACAATGTTGCCAAAGGCTATCAACAGTTAGAAAGTATATCGCAGTCCTGCCATACCTGCTCCCTAAGTGGAGAGAAGTGGATCTAAAGTTGCACAACTGCCGAGCCCTCTCTGGGTGGGACCCGGTGAAAACCAGGGGCAGCGGACGGCATCAAGCCGCTACTCCTAAAATAGCCACTTCCATAAAACAGCTCCCTGTTACAACGTCAAAACAACCCATCACTTGAGAACAGAATTTAGTCATTTTTTTTGAATTTTACAACCATTTAGTAGTTTACTATGATACTAACTCAAAAAGTTAGAGTTGGAGTTCCCGCTGTGGCGCAGTGGAAATGAATCTGACTGATATCCAAGAGGACGCAGGTTCCATCCCTGGCCTCGCTCAGTAGGTTAAGGATCCCGCATTGCCGTGGCTGTGGTGTAGACTGGCAGCTGCAGCTCTGAGTCGACCCCTAGCCTGGGAACCTCCATATGCCAAGGTGTGGCCCTAAAAATAAAAAAAAAAATTAAAGTTTTTTTCATCTGAAATCCTTCCAAATGGTAAAAGATATGACCCTGAGAAACTCTTCCAGCCTACAGGCTGCGAGACCCGGAGGACTGGGGTAAAGCCTCCACCCTCGGGGCGGCCCACGCTGCTAGTGGCCGAAGCTTTCTGAAACACCACGGGCCTCAAGGCCGACGCCAAAGTTGCAGAGCCCTGGTCCTGCCGGCCCGGAGGCAGGGGGAGGAACCCGAACACTTCACCCACTGACATTTCTTACAATTGATGGAGGGAGAGCGGGACCGACGGAAATAAAACAGCAACGACTACAAAGGCAGATGCTAGTGTGAAGCAGCTTTAAATGGGTTTCTGGTGTTTGGATGTAAAACCGAGCTCAGGTCTGACGTGAGCCGCTGGAAACTGTCTGTAAAATACAGCAACTGGAACTGAACTAATAAAATCTCACTCAGTATCAATCCATAGCTTTAATAAGCGGATGAGGGTGATCTGCAGTGAGCGCCCGGCTAGTTTATAAGCAGGCGAGAGCTTCCACAGGAGTTCAGAAGTACTTTCGGGCGCTTATAAACAAACTCCTGCCTTAAGTAGTCTGCACATTCCTGCTAAAATCTGGTTTGCACTATTAGTCTGCTTAGTGGAGGTTTTTTTCAGAGACGGTTACTGTGAGTTTTAATAAGCCGGGTCTGGAACTGCTCAAATCCTGACTCGATGGGGTCTGGATTAACCAGGTTTTAAATTACCCCCAAACACAAGGCCTTACGCGAGACGTTAAGTGGCAGGAGGGTGCAGGTGTTCAACCGTGTGGTCCCAGCGAAGGCAGGACATCAAGGTCAGGCCACCAGGGCCACTTAGTCCAGAGCAAACCACTGCCCAACGACTTCAAAAAGCCCCGGGGACGGACACATCCACGTGGCTTGGGGTGGACAGACGCGGGAGCTCACGTCCCGGGCGCCGGCGTCCTGACGTGCGGAAACGGGTCTGACAGCCGCCCTCCCGTCAGGCCGAGAGCCCGGGACAGAGGACGCCCCGCCTGCCTCGGTCCCGCGGGACCAAGCCTCGCCTTCCCGCGCGCCATCCGTCCACGTAAACCCCAACCTCTGTCTTTCCCGCTCCAGGGCCAGTGGGTTCGACTCGCGGAGAAAACCACGCAGATGTCCAGTCGGCAGACACCGCCAGCGCGGGGCTTCCGGAGCCGGCGGGATCCCGGCCGCGATGCGCGGAGACGCCCTCGGACGCACATCCTCCCGGGCTGCGCGCGCTCACCGCCCGCCGCTTCCGCCGCCCACCAGGCTCTGACCCCGGGCCCCAGCGCCGTTCCAGCGGCCACCCCTCCTGCCCAAGGGGCCCGCTCCATCGCACTCCCCGCCATCGCCGCCCGCGATCACCTGCAGCCCCATCCCTGACACCGGCGGAGCCCAGAGAGGCCCGGCCTGAGCCCGGCGCAGCCTGAACTCCCCACCGCCTCGCCAGCCGCACCTGCCAGCAACGCGGACCGTCTGACCTGCTGGCTTCGGGCTGAAGGAGAACCGGCGCCTCGATCTCTGCTCGCGGCGCAGCCCTGTCACCGACCACCCAGCGGACTCGTGCATTTATTAATAGGCAAACTTCAGAAGGAATATTTTATATATCGTTTTCGTCCTGCCTATTTGTCTATTCTCTATAATAACTAAAAACACACTTTTCAGCGTCATTCTACTGTGTCTGCCCACCAACAATTTTTCACCTCTTTTCCCATCTGTAACCAAAAAGTTACCAAAGTATTTTGCTTTCTGCCACATAAATCAATCACCGCAAAACTACTTTACATCAACTCGACCTTAAAATTAATTTATACGAATCCAAGCTGCACAAAGCGCTCAGAGCCGTCAGGAGGGCAATTTCCAGGGCACGTTCGCTGCGAACGCCGAGCCGTCAGACGCAGACGTGCCTGAGCGGCGCCCGCGGCGTGAGTTCCAGGTAAGGACCGCAGCCTGCCCTTAGCACAGCTCCTGTCTTTCCATCTTCCTAGAGGCAGAGAAGAGGGGCCAGAAAAGAAAGCTCCACAGTCTTCTCTTTAAAACGTAATGTAAGATAACAAGGTACTTTAAAAACACCGAGACTGCAGTTCCGTCGTGGCTCAGTGTTAACGAACCCGGCTTAGTGTCCGTGAGGACTCGAGTTCGATCCCTGGCCTCACTCGGTGGGTTAAGGATCCGACGTTACCGTGAGCTGGGGTGTAAACTGCAGATGAGGCTCGGATCCCGCGTTGCTGTGGCTGTGGTGTAGGCTGGCACCTGCAGCTCTGATTCGACCCCTAGCCTGGGAACCTCCATGTGTCATGGGTGTGGCCCTAAAAGACAAAAACAAAAACAAAAATCACCTAGACCGACTGGAGCAAGTTTTGATGGGCTGGAGCCACCGTGCAAAAACCTCATCCTTCGACATCTTCAAGGTACGAAGTGGGGGGGGGGGTCTCAGACCGGGGTGCGCGCGGCCCACACCCGCAAGGTTTCCCTTTCTCTTTCGTGGGGACGACGAAGGGTGCAGCGCGCCGAGGGGGCCCCCTCAGACGAGCCATTACCGCACCAGGAGCTTCCCGAAGGAGAGGCCGGCGCCCCTCCCGCGCTGGCGGCGTGCCCGCGGGGCACCGTCTTCCCGGCCACTTCTGACGGAAAGGCCGAGGCGCTTTACCCTTTACGGTGACTCAAGGCCTCTGGCCAGTTTGCATTTTTTCCTTCATTCTCTTGAACTCTCGATTATGCGATGATATAGTTTAGCTCTCTGCTTACACACTAGGTTCTCAGGTTTACTTGGTTTTCTCATGAAACGGCCTAACCTTTTCTGTGCTTGGTGTTTGTAGTTTAAAGCCATCTGCAAGGTTGAAAACACCTTCTAGCTCTTCAAAGTTAAGCTGATGACATTTTAGGGGGAAACGTTCAAATAAGTGTAGAACTCTCAGGAAAGCAGTGGACCAGCTGTGACAGTGGGTACATTCTCACTGGTTACGTATCTGGCTACTCAGATCCTTTCTGGCCCATCTGTAAATTAAATACCAAAACTTAAATGCTTATTACCATGTGTTATAACGAAAGTATACTAGGACCTAGAAATATTTTAATTTCAGAATATTTAAAAAATTATCATTTCTACACCCATTTACTTCTGAAGGATAAATTCCGAATTCTGCACCTCACTCTGCTCACATCAAGAAGAGCTGTGACATAAACGGAAGGACTGCAATGGATACCACCTCACCCTCCCTCGTTCTTCGATTAACTGGATGCATGTTAGTTCCTCACTGGGCAGAGAAACTGCTGACACTAACGCTCAGAAGAAAGGTATGTTCAACGTCATTTTCACTGAATAAAAACACTCTCGCTGTTCCTTAAAGGCGTTCTCGATTGAGACACCAGAAGCACAGCTGATCTGGAACTCTTTAAACTCATCCGACTCAGGCTGAGGTACGACGCAGTCCCCTTCAGCGCCTGTGGGCCGACGCGTGCGGAGCAGACTCTGGGGCCCGCCGGCCTGTGACGGAGCCAGCCTGTGGCAGAGCCGTGGCTGTGACGGAGCCGGCCTGTGGCGGAGCCGTGGCTGTGTGGAGCCGTGGCTGTGGCGGAGCCGTGGCTGTGACGGAGCCGGCCTGTGGCAGAGCCGTGGCTGTGTGGAGCCGTGGCTGTGACGGAGCCGGCCTGTGACGGAGCTGTGGCTGTGGCGGAGCCGTGGCTGTGACGGAGCTGTGGCTGT